>VYZW01007365.1:36580-51592 GCA_013401315.1 Balaeniceps rex | reverse complement strand
AATGAGGAACATGAATTCTGCAGCTGCTCCTCTGATGTCTTTGCTGTTAAATATAACCTTGTCCCAATCTACGGCTAAGCCAAACCCATGACTTCATGTCTGTCAGTGCAGATGAGAACTTCCACAAAGTGAGAGCATTTTTGAATGCAACTTTATCTGGTGTCTTTTCACTTTTCTCAGTTACACCCAAACTTTTCCTCCTCTTAAAGTAATGGAGAAATCTTTCCTGCCGGGTGAAATGAAGCTTGCAGAACTGGTAAACTACACTGCTTTTCCAAAACATAGCGCAAACAAAGTCCAGATGGTTATTAAGGGCTAGGAGACACTTGCACAGACATGAGTAGTTTTTGGCTATTGCATGTTATATAACACCCTCCAAAGAGCTGCAGCCTGTTTTAAAAGTAGCTCTTTGTTCTATCTGGAAAGACTGTTGGTAAACCTAACTGCCCTGGTGCTGAGAAATCGCAAGGTCAATGCATTAACGTTATCTCCTATTTTTCTGTCAACATTGTACTTCAGCTCAAATAATTCTTTTCTTCGTCTCCCTCCTATCTTTCACAGACAGCAATTGTACCCCCCATAGCCTGTATTTTACTTCTTGTGAGACAGGCTGCCCAGATCCCTGATTGTTCTACTAACACTGAGGGCACTTCATATGATTTAAAGGTCTCTGTCCTGATTGGAATTGTGCACAATTAACTCTTAAGATCTCGCCCGGGCCAGCCTTGCATATTTCCAGCTCTCCCCTGTCTTCTCTTGGGAGCACCGCTCCTGTCTTTATCGACGCACACAACAGCAAATCTCATTTAGCTTTTCTTTGGCTGTCACTGCTTTATGTTCATGGGGAACTCATGGCTTGGTGTTCTGGGAGCTGAGCTTGGAAGGTGAAAATCCAATGCCCAGCTGCTGCTGCTCACAACACTTCACTCTGTGTCTTAGTATGTCCTATCTGAAAAACAGAGTTAATCAGCTGTGAAATGCATTGAGACATACTAAAGAACAGAACAACAGGGATAACAGAGTACTGCCACTTCTGCCTGTGCCAGCGACAAGTTCTGCCTCATCGCAGGGTAAAATTCAAAACATTTTAGAAGTGTTTAGCACAGGATGTGTGAATGCCATACAGAAAGCTGTTACTCTGGTTTCTGCAACAAAAAAAGTGCTTCTATTGCTCCTCCAGGGAAATCTTTATTCATCAAGCACCATGAGGTATTTATTTTCCATTTTATAGGAAGTGCTTATAAAAGAAATGAATTCTTAGGCACTTACCTAAAGAAATCTTCTCTCCTGAATCAGCTGGCAAAAGGAAAACAAGCAGTGCCAAGCCAGATATGAGAATGCAGGGAATGAGTAGGTTCAAGCCGTAGTAGAGGGTGCGTCGGCGCATGGTGATGGTGTACGTCACGTCTGGGTATGGCTCTTTACAACATTCATAGTACAACTCATTCCTCTTTCCGGGGACACCTACAGAGAGGGACATCAGAGCAGTGGGGAGAGGTGCAGGACTCCCTTGGAATGGGCCAAGAACTGATGGTTTATGAGCCAATGTGTGAGCCACGCATTGTGTGTTGAAGAGTGCTTTGAAGTGTCCTGTGGCAATTGATAAGGGAGAAAAGACACCCCCAAATCAGTTACCAGGCAAAAGACATTTTCTAACACTTGTGGCCAATGATGCACACGTGGATGAATAGATTAAAGGGGACAAAGGACAACATGCCTCAGTTCATTGTTGTTTGAAAGCTGAAATACATCACGACAGGGTTAAATGAGCCAAGGTAACTCCTAGTTTGTCAATGTCTTCAGCAACATCTGAGGCAACAGTGCAAGATGTTTGCTGTTCTTAGTCCACCTTCTGTGTTTTCTAGGGTTTATTTTCATGCCTTCTGAGTCACTAGAACCTGGCTTAGCCAAGAAAGCTCATCTGGGCCAGATCAAAACAGTTCTGAGCATCCCAACATCAACACAGAAATATTTGCAAGCAGCTGCCAAAGATTAACTCAGTAAAATGTGCATTCTGCCTTCCTGTATCCAGGGAATGGTGACCAACAGCTGATGCCGTGTTCACTAGCCCATGCAGCAGATTTTCTGTGTGCAAGAGTCACCAGTTCTTATTTTTCTGTCATTCTCTTATACATATTTGTTTTGTTTTGTGAGGAAAAACAAACATGATATGGCTAATTTTCAAAAGAGGTGTCAAGTTAAGCTTAAAGTCTGTTATATCTGAAGGTTAAGAGAGATAGTTGTCCAATATAGCTGTACTGAAGGAATGGTCATGGTGACCCAGCTGCAGTAGACTGTCTGAGATGCTGAATGGCAGGGACTGCAGCAGCACAGGAAGTGTAAGGGCAGTTGGAAGAACTCAGCACCTTGTATCTTTCATGCCACCATAGATCACCTCTTTTTTGTTTCTGTGCATATGACAGAAGATGTGACAATGTGTACATTTAGCAGGATTGTGGTAAAGTCTCCATAAAGGATATGGCCATGACTTGCCTGAGGTGTTAATGCTTTTGCTATATGAGCTAGCTAAAGGCCTGTTTTGTCCACCCCTGGTCAGGGTTGAAGGCAGATAAACCACAGGCCAATCTCTTAATCAGATATGCAAAGTTATTGGACAGAAATAACTACCATAAAGGAGCACTGGAAAGTCAGGAATACTCTGAAATGGATGGACTTTAGGAGGACTTTCCTACAGAATCCTTCAGCTTGTCATGAAACTGAATACCAATTATATTTTTTACTGTATTATTTCTCAGATGTCCTGAATGGTACAAGTACTGCACGCAGTTGGTCAGTGACAGTTATTTCCTTGTCTGCTCATCCAGACTAGAAGATGAAATGTCCCTTCTGCAAGCTCTCCTTAGGGTGGTCTAAGCTCTATCAATTTCCATAGCATTGCTTCTGACTTACACCTACATAAATGGGTTTAAAATAACTCACTAGGAGCTCACTCCAAGTAAGTAGTTCTGGGCATAGATTCCTCTTTTAAAAATACAAGTATCTTCCAAAGCACAGAAGGGAAGAGAGACATACTGAACAGCAGTTATTTGCAGTTATTATGCACTCGTAGACAGTGTGTTGGTTTTCTGGGTGAGAGAGATTCACCTCTGTAAAAGCTCTTTCCAATTTTGCCGAAACAGTGTTTTTTAAACCAAGCAATTTTTGGCTGACGTGTTAGAGTCGATGTGACAGTAGTGTTCCGTGCACCTACATGAGACACATCCAAGTTTAGTACTGACAAACTGCTCAGATGCATCAGGACCAGTAGATTTCACTTACATACTCAGTTGCAGGCAATTGCTTCAGAACACAGTGTTTTCAGACACAGTTCAATGAATGCGTCTGAAAGGTTGTCTCCGATCTGTGATTTTTTTCTTTTTTTTTTTTTGATGCCTCTCACATAGAAACTTTTAGTACCTATATTTCATGTCCCAGTGGGATTGATCATTTCTGTGTATTTGGAGTTTGCCTTTGAAAATTAGACTACCGAGAATTTTTAGGCCAGCTGATTTACCCACTAAATCCCATTCTCCATTTGAGATGTAGTTGGAAGTATCAGCCTCAAGCATCTGCAGATCAATCAACCAGCCACTGTGAGTCCAGGAGCCAAACTTCAAATCACACTTCTGCACATCAAAGGGGAACCAGCGGACATCAATGTAACATGTGCTCTTCAAAATGCCTGTGGGTGGAAATCAGTCAGAATCAAGCACATGCAGGGTGCAATTCATCTTTACCCTTATCTGTCTGATCGACTGTGAGCAACTTTCTTCTCCAAAAGTCTGTGTGATGTAGTCATGGGGTAGCCAAACAAGTAGCACAGGTGGAAGATGCTGCCATGAGTGGAATAGCCTCCCTTCCTGGGGCACCAGTGAAGATCCCTCCCTCTTTCACTGCATTCTTGAGGTAGGTTGCCCAGGACACTCTGGCCACCCAGGAGCAGCCCAGCCTGTCTCCTAGTGCTGGCTGGCCCCAGCAGATCACAGGCAGTGCTGCAGGGCCTGACAGGAGAGCAGAGTACATAGATGTCCATGCACTGTGGCTGAAAGTACTGTGACAAGCTCTTTGAAAGGAGTTCCTTGTCAGGCCCTGCACTAGACCCACAGTCCCTTGAAAATACATTGTTATGCTCAACCTTGCTCGGTGCTGGCCTTTAACTTCTGTATGTTAACCTGGGCCTTGAATTTTACTCTGGATGTGTCTAGTTCACTATCATTATTTCATGAGACGTTTTCAGTAGTTTAGGAGATTAATACTTGTATACTGTTGCAATATAATTGTTTCCTTTTTTTTGTTATTCAGCTGAGAGAAGAAAAAAAAACTAACGGATGCTCCGAACTTTCTTCTTGGGGCCACAGCTGTGGGGACTTCCGCAGCCATCCAGAAGCATGGAAGGCTTGGAGAGTGGGGAAGATGATCTGTGCAGCCTGCGTCACTGGCAGCCGGTGGCAAAGCACAGAGGTCACCCCTGCAAACCTTCACCCCTGTGGGCCTGCAGCTTTGCAGCCTTCACCTTACCTCACCAGTTCACTGCGTTCTGGCCAGCTCAGAGGCACTGTGTCAAAGAGGGGCAGTTTCTGCTTCATTGGAAAATTATCTCCAACGCTGCACTTAACCTACCTGTTTGCAGTAACTGTTTCTGCATGCTCCCTAAAACACCAGCTAATGTGAATCCCAGCTCTGAGTCACCTAACTGAACTGAGTTTGATGTTTTGCAGTAAGTGCTTGAGCCATGCCTTTTGAAGATAAAATCCCCAAAACAGAGATCCTTGATTATTGTCTTTGCCTGCTGCTGCAAAGGCTGAGGGCATTGTGCTATAACCACGTGTGCAAGACCATATCCCTGCACAAATACTGCTGCTCTGGGGTGGCTGGGTTCCTTCATTTGTCCCTTTACATTCTGGGAAGTCTGACTCCTACTGTCATGGCCATTTTTTGATGGGCTAGAGGGAGCCTTTTCTCCCAGTTTCTCCTGAATCTTGGCTCTGCTCCTTTCCTTAACAGCAGACAGCTGTTCCCTTCTTTTCCCTTCCCTCTACTCCTCCGCCTATCTTTTTTCTCTGACAGAGAGCAGCAGTGTCAGCCTGCTTTCACTCATGGGAGATAAAACTTTCATGAAGCTTTGGAAATACCATCTTTTCTACTCTTGCATGTTTTCCAGTGTTTTGATTAATCTAGCTGCTTCTGTGAGCCCTTGTTGCCAGTCAGTAGGCCATTTATTAACTTTTTCCTTCTAAAATTTTACAAAACTGTTTGGCAGCAGTTAAATCCCTGTAACAAAGGATTTCCTGTGCTTTACACAACGGATTTCAGTTATTACTTTTTCTCTCTTTATTCTTAAGTAACCAATTCTTCACCATGGAGTTTGTAGCTCACCAAGAGGTGAGCAGGACACCAGATCTGCCCATACAGGTACACTCTGGCATCACCTCCCTACCTGGAGGGAAGGAGAATGCTCTGCTCTGGTACATGCCAATTTTATTCGTGTCTGATGTTGCTCCCTGGAGAGCAACCTTACCCATGGGTCTGTCCCAGTGAAACCACAGGGATGCTTTAAGGGGTCTCAGGTGTAGGGATCAACAGAGGACCAGCCATCAAGGAAGACCCACTTGTTCCCTAGTGGGGCCTGTGGACATGCTTGGGGGCACTCTGCCAGCAGCTATGACACAAAGTTTGGGCATTTCTTGTCCACCACAGTGAGTGACTGTGGGGATAGCCTTATATTTGCTGGTAGATCCTGGCTGCTGGGCCCTACAGGCACAGAATCAGCAATAAAGATGGAAAGCTGGCTGAGACTCAGGTCTGTCTGGCTGAGACCAATCTCAGTTTGTCTTTTCACCTGGAGCTGTTGCCTCAGCCTGGCAGGGAGGACTTCACTGCAGAGGGAGTGCTGCTCTCAGGGTCTCCTGTGGTCACCTGCCTCTCCACTCTCAAGAAAGAGCTAATTGGATCGCACATGAAACATGATGTGAGGGTGCACAGCACCTTGCTTTAGATGACACTTCAGTTGGGCCTCTGAATGTTCTAAGCAAACTGCTCAGGAGAGTGACTTATTGATTTGTGAAGTGGAAATACACCATTAATAATGGACCTAAATTATTTCAGTGGGTTTGTCCCATAATTACACAGCTTGCAAAATTTCCACAGACTGCTTCTAAACACCTTGGTTTCATTCATGAAGGAAAACTGCTTGTAGTTATTCAAAGCTACACATTGACTTAAAGGAAACAAATACTCTCTGTGCCTTACCTGGAGGAATATATTGGCAGGATCCAGAGTAATTCACCAGCACATTTGTGTGAAATGTCGCATCAAATCTTTCATCTGCACTGTAACACAGTAAAAACAAAACAAAACAAAGAAAAAGCAAACTGATGTTTGAGTTAAGATATAGTAACTGTCAACATAAAAATAATCTTTTGGCTGAATTTAATGCACAGAATGTCTGAATTAAGGTCCTACACCTGGGTGAACAGTCCACTCTCCATCAGTATCTCGGCTTCTCATAGACGCTGTTGGCCTGCACCCAGGCATGCTGGTTGCATGCTGCAATGTCCTCAAAGAAGTGAGAGGCAGAACTGCTGGATGTCTCAGAGCAAAGGCAGAAGTGAAAGGAGCAAAAGTGTCACAGTAGCTGTACCCAAAGACTGGACAGTCAGGAGGATGAGGTTTTTCTGTGGTTGCTGTCAAAATCAGGCAGCTCACAGCATAAAACAAGTTATCTATTACCCAGATATCTGTTGTAAGAGTCACGAGGCCTGAGATAACAATTTTGCAGTCTCTTAGGATGCAGAGGGCCAAGGGTTTGCTTCCAAGCAATAGAGGAAAGCACTGGGGAGAAGTTATTTTAGATTTGGGGCTTGTAGGAGGAGATTCATTGAGACTCTAAGAGCAGAAACCAGGTAACAGGGACCAAGAAAAGAGAATTGCTTTAGGATTCCAGCAATTATGAGAAAAATAAGGGAGTAATGAGCCAGGCAAGGACAAGAATTCTTCAAGGGAGCAGGCCTGGGAGTTTGCTCCAGAGGGTCTCTTGGGAAGAGATTAGCTACGAAGGGTTCCCCTGGCTGATGCTGTAGAGCGTTGCCTGTCATGGCTATGTGCAGGTCTATGTTGCATGACTACACCATCTTACACACTCTGTCTCACAACCACATGTGGAAAATTCAGACCCTCCATCCCTCCTGTGACCTGCTTTTTATTCATGTCTGGATTATCAGTCCTCAATATTGTCCCCAGCACAAAACAAAGGGGATAAATTGAAAAGGCTAGTGCAGAATGAGTGATAAGTATCAAAAGACATAAAAGGCAGCAAGAAAGGTTTTTATAAATACAAGGAAACAAGGAGAAGACAAAGGACCAGATAGATCCATTACTTGTTGTGGGAGGAAAGGAAACAACAGGGCGCAGAAAGCTGCAGTATCCTGCACCCTCTGTGCTTCACTATCCACAAACTGTGGCTCACCACAATCAATTCTTGCACAGTGGCAGGAGTCCAGGGCAGAATAGGGGAGGAACAGGTTAAAGAAGTGTAGATAAGACAGATTCCAGTGGGCAGTGCTGATGAAATTTACTCTTGAGAACCGAAGGGACTGGCCACAATACCCTCTGAAGCATTAACAATTATCTGTGAGAGCTCGTGGAGAACAGGGAAGGGCTCAGTGAACTAGGGAAGATCGAAGAGAATTCTGATTTTTTTTTAAAGGTGAAATTATAGACACATCAGCCTAACTTCAAAGATAATAAGGTGAAAACAACTGGCACATGTTTGTAAAGGGCCAGCCACATCAAATCAATCTAGTTTTCTTACTAAGAGGAGGCAGGTGATATATCTGAACTTCAGAAAGCCTTTGTCATATCATGTTCTTATAAACAAACTACAGTAATATGGACCAGGCTATATGCCTCCTTTTTAGAGACCGAAAAGGAATAAAGAGACTGTGAGGAGTAAAGCTGAAGTAAAGAAGAACACTTAAACAATCCAGGTCACTCCAAGTCTCCTTCGGATATCTCGTAGTGAGGGCTTGGAATGGAAAATGGATCTTGGCTAACTGGGAAACCAACACAATGAAATTCAACCTGGATGACTAGAAAGTATTACCCTTAAAACTGTCAAAGAAAGACAGATCAGTGAAAATCTAGTAAGACAGCAAGGCTGAAGTGCAACATCCAGGGTTTGTGACAAATCAAAAAATAAGTCAAAAACTAAGATGTTAGAGCTAAACCAAAATCCCCTCGTCCTGGAAAGCATTAAGGAAACATCTGTCTAGAGAGCTTCCACTCCATTCAACACTGCAGAAATGCTGGGTAGAGAGCTGGATTCAGCTCTGGAGGAGGAAAAACATATTAGAGAGTGTTCAGAGGGGAAGAGAAATAATGAAGAGGTTTATAAAATATGAGTGATGAGGAAAGTGAGAAGAAAATCCATTTGTTTAGTTCAGGCAGGACCACTATGGCAGAGACATGATAATAATTTTCCAGGAAAGCCATGGTAATTATAAGGAGAATATAGATTGTTTTCTTTCTGCATTCACTGGGAAAAGGTAAACAAGACATCTGCAGAACTACAGCAAGGAAGACTTAGATTGGCTATTAGAAAAATCTATTAGCTGGCTCTTGTTTGCTTTCATTGTTACTGTTTCAAGAGCCAAATCCCCAGATGGCAAAAGTCCCAGAATATCAGTGAAGGGTGGCTGATTTCCAGCATCTAATTCTCTAGTTCTAGGCTCCCACTGGCCATTGCGCATCTTGCTTACCTGTTATACAGAAGAATGTCTGGTACCCAAATCTGGTCAGCTGGAAATCGCAAGTTCTGCACCCCTGGGTATTCATACTGATCCCAAGACAAGTAAACATCAACCCAGTACTGTTGGAAAACACATATGTCAGGTTATATGAGCCGATAAAAGCCTTCTAAGTCGTCTGGAATATTAGGGGAACAAAATGGATTTTGCCAGTAGCAATAGCAGTAGTCTGATAATAGTTTAATGCTTGGCTTTACTTATTAAGAAAGGTTGGCATATATATTGAGGAATCCACAGTGCGACGACTGAATGTTGTGAGCTGTATTTTGATTTAGTGCCTAACCCCTTCACCTTGCAGCCTGAGGCCAGGCATCCCGAACTTTTTCTGGTGGGCTGGCAGAAACACAGGCAGTAGGCACCTCCATGAGGCATGCTGTTTCTCAGCTGAGATGGTTTGAATGACTTGGGTATCGTCAGTGGTATGTAGACCACAGTCTGAGAGTCCCTCTTTGGTTAATTCAAGAAAAGTACAGGTGCAGCTTTTGTGCTGGACCTTGTGACTTACAGCAAAGTTCTATGGGAAGTCTGCAAGGGAAAGAGTTATCAGTGCTGTAACTGAAGAACACCTCTCTAAGGGACAGGACACCCACAGGCTCTGTCCTAAAAATCCTGTAGTTCTACAGGTTGGTCTGGGTTAGTTTTTGCAATAGAAAACAACTTATTTCTGCTGCAAATCCCAGCAGGTAGCTGAGGAAGAAACAGCATGTTCAGTTGCACCCATTAACATGAGATAATGTTTGGCTGCTAAAGTCAAAGCAGAATTAGTTCAATCATTCAAGTCTCCCACAGGCTTTTCACTCCAGAGCTGCATCTTTACTGAGCACAAGCCATTAAGGAAATTTGTTTATGTGTCATAAGAAAAGACCGTATCTCTCACCGTACGTCGCCAGCAGCAGACCTGACGGGAAACTCCCTCTCCCAAAACCCACAGTGAAGATCTGTTTTGCTTATCCTGCATGACCAGTGCAGGTCACTCCTCAGCTGGAGCAGGTTGCAGAAGAGGGAGGAGGAACGTTTATAGATGAGGTAAAGCGCGAGGGAAGGCAACATTCCTACTGATGTGCCTGGGCACTGCCAGCAGCAATGCAGCATGGGGCTCCTTGCAGTCCTTGACCACCCCACCACCCAGCCCAAGCAGTCTCCACATGGTCCAGCATGGCTGCATTGCTTCCGTGTTCAGGGGCAAGTGCTGGGAATCTTTGTGCTCTGCCCTCCTTGGGGGCACCCCTGGCTTCCCGTTTCAGACAGAGGTGGGGATTTGCCCAGAAGCCATGAGTGCAGGATGCCTGGGTCTTACTGGGTGTCTGGCTCCTTCACAATAAGGCCTCATCCCTGGCCCTGGAGAGGGCATTGAGCCCCTTGAAGAGTCTTTTCTTCTGCTGTGGTGTGCCCATAACCTTGTGTTCTTTGTTAGTAGAACCCTACATCCACTAGCTTAACAATGCACTTGGTTTCACCTTCCAAAGGCAAACATGTCTGCCCAACGGATTAATGTAGCCTCTTGCATTTACTTTTCAAGGCTAAAAGGAGCACCAGAGAAATTTCAAAGGACTCAAAATGCCTGCTTGTTTCACATTATAGACAAGTTAAAAGACACTAATCTTGCTTTTCAGCTAAGAAATCACATTCAGTAGTTTGCTATTAGAAAGGGGTTTTTTTTCTTTATTGACAGAGGTTACTCACCATCTGCAGCCAAGCATTTGTGATCAACACTTGATTCTTCTCATCCTTTGAACAAAAGGGGGAAGGAAAGGGAAGAGAAGAGAAAAAGGGAAGAGAAGAGAAAAAGGGATGAGACTCAAAGTACAGTTTGATTATCGGTGGAAGAGTTTCTGTTTCTTTTAGAAAACCCAGACTCTTGGGGTAAATAAACACAAACTTTATGGAATAGATTGTGAGCTCGGTGCAAAACCACTGAACTACATTATATGGCCCAGACAATAACGGCTCTTTCCTATCTTTTAAACCTACAGATGTCCTGCATTCATCATAACTGATCAACAACAGAAGTCAAAATAATAGATAATCACTCTTATTTTGCTGGGGACAATCAGACTGCTTACCAAAAGCACAAGTTTTTCCTTCTAGCTAGTTGGTCAAAACAAGATGATTTCCAGTGCCACACAGCATGCAGTAGTTGGAGAGATTTTATGTTGCATTTGCTGCTACTGCAAAGCAATGTTGAGATGGTGCTGGAAGTGCTGTTCCTTTGGAGTGTCAGCATCAAGTAGCTTAGCTCAGGCTGAAAGGGAAGGAAGGGCTGGCCTTGGGCAAAAGCTAGCACATGGCAAAAGGACACAAATGCTGCCTGAGAGGGAGCTTACGCAGCACCTGCACAGAGCAGGAGTTTGTAGGTTCAGACACCTGCATGCAGAGGCCATGGGGAAGCAGCCCTGACTCACAACAGAAACAAAGAAGCCCTCACCCAGCTGGTCTCAAAGCAGTTTGGGGAGCTGCAGGCAGCCCAGCTTGCTGCAGTTAGCCTGCAGGTGCAGGACCCTGTGGTGCTACTGCCACAGCAGGGATGGAGAAGCAGGGCTGCAGAGTTACTGTGGTGCAGATACTCAGATCCACACCCCTGCCTAGCACAGCTCCAAATACCACCACCGACATGCCTGCACTTCCCAGGATCTGAGGCTGGGGTACTCAGTGGGGCTGGTCCACCACAGGCCCAGCTGTCTCCACACCACAGGGAGGTGTTTCTTCCTCCTCAGAGCATCACCTGTGTTCAACACTTACCTCTGCAGAGAGCACTGCAGCTTTGACTGAGATGTGTCCTGAAGCTTGGTTTTGATGCTGTAGCTGGGGGCAGGCCTGACCAATGCAGGCACTCTCCGAGAAAACCACATTCTGGGCCAAGAAACATACCAGAAAGCAACAGTTTCCCCCTCTGATTCAGCTCAGGGCTCTTGGGCATATGTTGGAAGGCACAGCTATGGCCTGGCCCAGGTGACTCACTTGTCCACAGCAAAGTGGAAATACCTTCAACCTGTTTTCTCTCGGATTGCCACCCCATGGTGCATTGACTTGACTCCTCTTCCTACAGATAAGTTGAAATAAACTATGATTTGGGCACCTGAAACACTACTCTTCTTCAATTAGAGGCAAAATTTTTGTTTGATTGTTTTCTTCCCCGTCTTCCATAGCCAAGGAGAAACATAGAACTCATGCAGAGACCAGAAATTAGCTACAATACAAGGAAGAGAAGGATATCTCGGAAGGACAGAGATATGTTTTAGCACCGGACAAAGCTGCTGTGAAACTCTGCAGCAAATCTTGTGAGCTGCAGCCCATCATTGCTGTACCGCAGTGATCAAACCTAAGGGTACATACAACACAGAAGTGTGGGAATGTGGAGGCAGCAACAGGATACAAACACTCATGGCAAGTATGCTGTAAGAACAGCCAGACAGGGAGCTTCACCAAGAGGCAAGATGATGTGTCGGCCTAGCAAATTTCTAAGGAGAATCGCCACTGTCTACCCATAGGTCCAGGCTCTCTCCTGATCAAGTTACTTCCCAGGCTCATGACGATAACCACATGGTGCCAGTGCCCAGCTCCTCCAGATGGCTGAGATACCTATTCATCTGTCTGAGTGTGTTCATGCCCTAAGAAGCGCATAGGTTTGTCTGCAGTGTTTGGGGTGGCAGGCGTTGCAATTGCAGACTGCTCTGGCAGGCATTCAAACCCTACAGAGCACCCTGGGCATGCAGGCTCTCTCTGGTCATGTCCTTAATGTAAAAGATGGGTTAGCGTGTGCTTGCCATTGTCCTCCATGCCAAATCTCTATCTCACTAACACCTCGCCTGCTCCACTTGAGTCCATGCCACTTCTACTCTTCATTGGCACTCAGTACGCAAAAAGCCTGGTCTCTAAAACTGCAAGGTAAACTACAGTCCTGAAGTGGCCTGGGCTTTTTGATTCACTCTGATCCTAAATTACGCTATTTTTTTTTGCAGTACTTATTAGCTAACAAGGTAATAAAGCCAAAACTGCCTTATTCACTTTGGAAAAACACCAGTCTGCTCACCTCAAGCCACATTCATGCTCTCTTTCCTCTCGTCCTCCCCTCCAGAGCTACCCTCAGAGTACATATGCAAAGAAACTACCCCAGAAGTGCCAGGACAGACGTGAACTGCTCAAAAGCAGACTGTGTCATCTCACACTGAGCTGCATCACTAGGTGTGGGCTTTTTTCTGTGAGGCCTCTGGGTTTACTTCCTGTGTGTCCCATGCAAGAACCACTGCATGACTGCAGACTGCCAGGCTAATGCATGAAGCAGAACTACCCAGAGAAACCTCCTAATTACTGATTCCCCAGCACACAGGATACTGGTACTGCTGAACTCTTAGCATGAACCTTGTCTGTGTCATGATTTCCTCTTCTCTCACTTGCTTGGGTTGTTGGAGCTGCAGAAACACCCCAACCCAGAAAGGGAGACATCATTGATCTGGAGGGTTCCTGGTTGTTTTGGCACTGTGGGCAGAGTTATCCTCTGCAGTCAGGCTCCTGTCCCCAGCAAAAGCAAACTTCAGGCATGAAATAGGCCACAGTCCTCCATGCAAAACTGTCTGCATACTACCTCCTCTTCTGCTCCTCTTGAGTCCCTTTGAGACCTGCCTAAACTGCATCTGCTGCTTGGGAGATGTCACACAAACATCAGCTGGGATTTTATATCATGTTATGCTGTTCATACATTTCCCTTTCACCTCTCTGCTGCTCCCCAGATCATGGCAGCAAATATGTGCCTCTGTGCAAACCACAACCTGCCTCCAGAGGCCCTGTCCATCTACAACTCCCTTTGTCCCCTTGGTTACAATTGCTGAAGCAATTGTAAGAAAGTCCGCAGAAAAATAAGAAACGAAAAATCACACACACGACTAAGCTTGTTGAGACATGTCTTTTTAGATGCTGAAGGATTCAAAGGGATAAACACCAACTTGGAAAGGTACAAAATCTTAAAGTGAAAAAAACCAGACCTGGTAATTGATGGGGTCATCAGAGCTATCTGTGTCAACTGACCTGGGAAATGAAAGCAACCCAGCAACACAGAGGCTGTGTCCCAGGGATCCTGAGAGGCCAGCCTTTCCTCATCTGACTGATGACCTTCCTGGCCACCAGTGACTCCTCAGATGACTTCTAGGGATGGTGAGCATGATCCTTGTTCAAATTGCTCATTAAATCCTAGCAATATTTTGTCTTGCTAGCCAATCAATAATTGCTTGATACTTGTAAGCTGCACATGTCCTCCTTGCAAAGTCTTTTTGCACACTGCTAAAGAAATCTGAACACCGTGACTGAAAAGGTGGGCTGCAACAGTTAGGCAATTCCTTCCCTGCACAAAATGAAGGGTTTTCCCCATCTCTGTTGAACCCTATAAGGGGAGGAGGGGTCCTTCCTCTTTTTGTTGGCTACCTGAGAGCTGCAGGAGGATGCGTTAAAATGCAATGTAGATCTGGGAGACCTATGGGCCTCCTGCATGTGGAGATGCCTCCTGTCAGGACGCTTTTATGTGTGGCTCTGAATTTGTAAGGAAACTCCTTTTTACCTGATATAGTAAGTTTATACTTGACAGGCTCCATGTCTGCAAAGGAAAACATCTAACGCTGACTTCTCTATTTCATAAAAGAGTCTGTTGCCCTTACCTGCTCCCCTGTTACACCTCTGTGAGCTCCTTGTTCAAAGTCAGATGACAATGACCTTAGTAATCAGCTTTGACTCCAAGAAATTAATCAGCCATGTATTTCAGGTAGTATTAAATTTATTAACTTTTTTTTTATTACCTATTATGCTTTGCCTCTGTCCTGATTTTGGCTGGGATAGAGTTAATTTTCTTCCTAGTAGCTGGCATAGTGCTGTGTTTTGGATTTAGTATGAGAAGAATGCTGATAACACACTGATGTTTTAGTTGTTGCCAAGTAGTGCTTAGACTAGTCAAGGACTTTCTTTTTCAGCTTCCCATGCTCTGCCAGGTGCACGAGAAACTGGGAGGGGGCACAGCCAAGATAGTTGATCCAAACTGACCTAAGGGCTATTCCATACCATATGACGTCATGCTCAGTATATAAACTGGGGGAACTTTGCTGGGGGGCAGGAACCACTGCTCAGGGACTGGCTGGTCATCGATTAGCAAGTGGTAAGCAATTGCATTGTGCATCAGTTATTTTGTATATATTATTATTATTATTATATTTCAAATATTAAACTG
>VYZW01007365.1:18573-36140 GCA_013401315.1 Balaeniceps rex | reverse complement strand
GATCAACAGATGCAGCCTGATGGGTCCTTCTTATCACAGGATGGAACAGAAATCCTTTTCCAAACAAGGATCTGAGTTTTCCAGAAGTGCCTGGTTTGCAGGAGCAGCAAAGCTCACTTTACACTGGGCAGGCATCTGTCCAGGTATAGCTCTCTTGCTAAGCCCCTTCTAGAGAAGAACCCCAAGGACCATGGCCAGGGCAAGAATGCATGCTGTGGCTGCCTAGGAGGTGAGGGCTGTGGGACTCTACAGCCTGAATCCATCCCCTGTTAGAGCAAGAGGCTTTTAAGGGCAGAGGTGTTTATGGAGGTTTCCATCTTTGCAGGTGTGGTGGTTTACTGAGCCATGTAGCTTTGCATCGTGTAAGGAAATAGTTTGGCCTTCGGAGTGGGCTGGTTGCCTTGCCTTTCCAGAGCTGCGGAGGAATCACAGTCCCTGCTGTCTTCATCATGACCTGTGGACTGTGTGCATCTCTGAGATACCTGGCCACAGGAGAGACCATATTTTTCTGTTACAAAGATACTTAAAGACAACCATGAGAGTGTTTGTGCCTTACTCTGTCCCAAGAGGTCACTGGCCAGTACTGCTTTGCCTAAGTAAAAGCTAATTCTTGAGCTTGGGAAGTGCTGGAGGCGCTTCCCTCACTGAGTGTCATTGGTTTGTGCAGAGGGATTTAAGGTTAGTTGTGAGATGCTTTTCCTCCCAGCAGAAAACTTGAATAATCCATCACACTGCTTTTCTTGTGCAAGGTTTCTGTCTCTCTTGGCACTGTCAGCCTTGGAGATGACCTTCCCTCCATGTTTGCCAGGCTCTCAGCTCCTGGCTCTCCTGCAGCAAAGCAATGAAAGCAGCCCTGCTAAGATCCCAGGTGAGGCTGGAGATTACTAGCCCCCAGAGATGCTTTTCCAGCACTCCCCTGGCAGCTCCCCTGGGATGAAAACGTTCAGCTCAGACAAACAAGTTTGCTTGTGGTATTCAGAAATGCTGGAAAAGCTAATGCTGTGGTCACTAGCTAGTGCAACAGTTGTCCTCTAAATCCCTCCTCTCTTTATCTAGGTCACTTTCTTCCCTTTCTATCTCCGGCCTGACCCCAGTTAATCCTCTGCCCTGGATATCTGCTTATTCCTACATCCACGTTTAGACCCACGGAGAGTGACAGAGTTAGTCTGGTTTCTTCTGGTGCACATGCTGCAACATGTGAATATTCTAGTTTGGTTTTCTTTTCCCTGCTCTCAATCCAAAGCTTACAGTGTATGTAGGTCTGCCTGCCTTTTGCACCACTGCCTGTCAGTAGATTCTCCCTTGCCAAGCCAACATCGAGATAAAATATAATTGCCCTCAGCCACATAATTACATGGGTCACCACACATGGACAAAAAAGCCAAAGCCCTTCCTGGTTCAGTAGTCACATATGGTAACATGTCATCTCTGTAGCAAAGCATGTGTTAATAGGTGACTGACAGGTATCACTAGTCCTTGCCCTCTCACAGAGCCACAGAACTGGGAGTTGAATCAGCCACTGATTTATTGCAAGACACTGATCAGAAAATTCCCAAACTGAACAGGTAACTCGCAGAGGTCACCAAAGGCCATATGTGGCTACCTTGGTTAATTTATTTCTTTTCTTTTTTTTTTTTTTTTACACTGTTTTTGTGCCTGAGTACGAGGAGGGATATGGTCAAGAGACATGGAGACATTGACATGGAGACTTGGAAAGTTTTGTCAGCAGAGACTTTGGTCTCTGCACGGGATTTTCATCAAGAGTATCAAAAGGAATTTATGAGGCTTTCAAATGCTTGTACACTCAGTCTATGACTGCAGCAGGCAGTCCTCTCCATTGCTGAAACACCCATCTGCCCACAACCTTCAGCTGAGTAACTAAAACTCAGCTTAAATGCATTGTATGGTTGAAGCCCCACAAAACCAGACAGTTTGAGGAAAACGTGGGTTGCTTTGGCAACATTCAGTAAGCATTGCAGGACAGCCTTTATATTTCAGGGGTCTCATTAAAAAGCACCCTCAGGAGGAAGATGGGAATCAGAGGGAATGGCCCAGAGTCAAGGTGAAAGGTTGGGGAGAGATACAAAAATACACTGGAATAACAAAGGATGAACAAACATCCACCGACGCCTGCTGAGCATTTCTTTGCCCATCAGGATAGAGATGCGGCCAGGCCAGTGTTGTGAAGCCAAGGAGGATATACTTAAGAGCTCAGAGCTGAACACACACGCCCTCCTGCTTTTCTCACTTTGTTGCTTGGGCCTTTTCTCCTATGAATGATTGGAGGTGATGCCTCGTAAGTGTTTTTCACCTAAGGTTGAGGCACATTCCCATCTGTTGCCACTGGCTGCTCCTTGAGGTCATGCCTTTCTTGGTCCCTCTCCTGTCTTGGAGAAGCATGTGTCCCTTCACTGTGGGCAAGAAGTGCAACCTGCCTTTGGTCTTTGCACTGGGTAGCAGCATGAGGCTGCCTGGTCCTACTGCCTCTAACCACCCACAGTGTTCTCCTCCCCAGAAGAGCATTCTCCGCGGAGTATCACTGCACCCCTATCTGCTGCTTACAGCAGTCCTTTGCACACTTGCTTTTGTAGCAGGAGCTTTACATGTTGGAGGGTCTGGCCACTGTCAGATCACACTCTTCCCCTTGCAAACTCCTGGAGCCAGGAGCAATCACCTGTGGTGAGAGTGGAGAGTTTAAGAGAACCCTGTACTGGGAGGGGCACAGTGTTCAAACAGGGGCTGTGTGAGAACAGCCTGCAAACACAGGGATGCCAGCCATGTTCCTCAGGAAACACAATGCATGGCCAACAAAGTCTGTTAAAAGTGTTCCTTGTGAAGGCCTGGACTCCCCACATATCAGAGATGACCCAGTTGCTTTGATACAGATGTTAAATGCAAAGGCCCAGATGTTAAATGCAAAGGCCCAGATGCAAAAGCCACTGCAGGAAGTACTGAATCCGCGCATTCCCTGAAGGTGAGAGCAGGAGGAAGAAACAAAGGAAAAAATGCCATTTTCTACTGCCAGCCAGGGCATCAGAGGAGGCAGCCCTCTCACTCAGTCACACAACTGGTGACTGAGAGTCTGCCAAGCCTACAGATTTGTGCCTTACCTGCCTTTTTGCCCACTTATTCCAATTTACACTGCTGCAACTACAGCCCAGGGCTGTGGGTACCTGCCTTAGGAAACTAATTTTATTTTTCCAAGATGCAGATTCTCAGCAGTGCCTGAAGATCAGGACTGCTGTGGACTGTGTCATGTTACCGACTCCAGCATTGGTTTTGAGACTGTTTGCCCGTCAACAAAGACCTGCAAATTCCAGGGACTCCCTGTCCCCACACTGCTACGGGGTCCTGGGGAGAGTGAAGCCACTAGCTTTGCCCCACTGTTTCACAGATGCTTCTCATGGAAACCCCAGGAGCTGGGTCAGAGGGCCTCACGTGGCTTGCCAGCACACGTGATGAACATGCTTGGTTCCTAAGGGAAAGGATGTTATGTCACCATCCAAAAGCAATCAGTCCTCCATTAAAATCCCAAGGCATCCACACATAGCATGTAGGTGGTTTGTATATTCTCCCGGGTGGATACCTCATCCTGAAATAGCCCTCTGTGTGTCTTGTGCACAGTCAGCAGGTGTTTCAATAAACAGGACTAGACACGAATCGTTACTCCAAGCTGTTCATTATTCATCACCTTTTTCAGCATTTGAAGTCACAGGAAAAGCAGTGGGAGGAGGGTTAAGAAAGGTCCCAAGTAGGCCAACCCTGAGTACTTATCAGAGACTCACACTCAGAATATCTGGAAGGCTGCCTTTGCTTTTTCTTCCTGTATTTGCATGCTGCTGTGACAGCACAGAAAAGTAAGGGGACGTAGACCTGTTCCAAAACTCAAGTGAGCTCTTAAAGCCTGTGATCAGGGATAGAAAATGGGTGGAAAGGTTTTTACTGGGGAGCTGAGGTCACTGTCTCTCAGGAGTTACACTCAGAGAACATAGTGTTAAAATACTAACCTTCCAAACACTGAAAAACTAAGAAATACTAGGTTCAAGGCCACCCCAACAGCTTTGGTTTAACTGCTTTATTGCAGCTGGTGGCTTCAGAAATGTGAACATTTGCAGTGCCCCTAGCCCATGCCAGCTTCCACAGTCCCCTGGCAACAGTGAAGCATGGCCAGGAGAAGTCTCTGATTTCCAGGGACCCTTCTGCCTTTCCTGGAAGGACATGTGGAAAATGTTTTCCATTTCAAGCAGCTGAGTGCTTCTCCAAAGGATGGCTTTCTTTCCTTGCCATTGTTATTAAGTTCCTGAGTGATAATCAGGAAAATCTCACTTTAAATAAATTTTGCTCCTGTGCACCATGGGGAGCTGGTGTAAAAGTACTAAAGTCTTTTAAAAATCCTTGATGGCTCAAATTAGTTACCCAAGATTAAGGAATATCCATGGGCTCTAGATCTAAATTCCCACATCTTCAAACAGCATAGTACAGCCTTTCCACCAGGCAGGCAGAAAATTGGTTAGTTATTGTGAAGTGCCCAAGCTGGATGACCACCACTGAAAACCCCAGAAGGAAATCAGCCATTCTTTTGTTAGAGCCACAGCCACCAAGTACAGCTTGGGGAACCACACCAAGAGAAAACAAACTATTGAATTGCTACTCACTAAGTGAGCCCCCTCCACTCTTTGCCCTGAGCCAGACAGAAGCCAATGAAAAAAAGCTGCAGGTAAAATTCAGGTAATTAAGGCTTCATCACAATGCTTCATGCAAGTGTGTGCACAAAGCAGTATTAGACAGGAAGTCATAATACCCATGGTGCCTAACCTCATTGTGCTAGCAAACTCACGTGTCATGTGTTTAATTGGTTTAATGAGACTGACATTTTGATAATGCCTGGCACTTAGAAGGCAGCCAAAATACTAATTCATGGTTCAATTAGTCCTGCCTTTCCCACTTTTCAAGTTCCTTCCATGCTAATGAAAAGGCCATTTATTTAATTTTTCTTCCCAGAGTTCAAAATTGGTCGCAGTAAGTGAGCCTTATGACCAGGAGAGAGAGTTTGGGATTTAACTTTAATGAATCTGTTGGTCTAGCAACCTTTCTGTAATTCTTCTGCTTGGAATTTTAATGACTACTATTCATGATCACTAATTAATGATTTTCAGCTTTTATAATGATGTCCAGTCTGTTTTTCTTCTCAGTTACACCATTTTGCATCAGTCTCACTGCTCTGGTCTCACTGAATTTACTCTTGTGAGATGAGACTGAAATTTCTGGTGGAGAAAAAACTTTCTGGAAAGATATGTGGTTTGGTAGAGTAGGTCTATAGAAGGAGAAACAGAGTAAATGTAGCTCACAAAGGTTACACAGGAAGCCCACAAGTAAGGCACTACTAGGAGAGGAAAAAGAAAGATGCTTTACTCTAGAAGGGTTGAAAGAGTCAGTTTCTCTCTCTAGCACTTACCAATGCTTTGTAATTAAATAAAATTCAGACTACCTGCTTCATAATCCTTTCCTTATTACTTCTCTCTCTTTCATATACTCTGTGTTTCAGTCTTGAGTGGTCAAGTTTACACTGTTGAAGTGTATCCATAAAAGATTTGTACAGGATGTACTACCAGGATTATGGTTTAATCTAGCAAACACTGATACTATATGGGAATAATATGTGAACAGGTGCTTTTGTGTACTGGCATATTAATATTTGCTTCCTTGAATCACTTGTCTGTTGATCTGGGTTTGCCACATAACACCCAGTGCAGAGATTTGGACAAGAAATGGTGCTGGGATGAAGGGTGGGGGTGGACGACCTAGCTGCTGTAAAGTCAGTTTAGAAAGGGAGAGGAGAATTAGAGCTAGAATTTTAACCCTTGAACTTTCTGGCCATTCAATTCACTTGCAGAACCAGCCCTAGAAAGCCTCTGTCCTAGAGGATGGAATGGTTAGGACGATGATGGCCTGGCTTGCCCCGGCATAGCACCTGGGGCCAGCACTGCTGGTTGCCACCCTCCTCTGTCCCACTGGCAGGACCACTGCCAGCACTGGCCGCCTTGCAGCCTTGTGGCACCTCTTGCCTCCAGCCACACCTTGCAAAGGGGGAAACAGTGCCTGCGCTACATTAATGCTTGCCGGAATGAATAAGCACATTTTCAGATGAGAAAGCAGAGTTGTTTTCACAAGTTGGTGGAGTTTAACAAGGCCCTTCTCTATCTTGCAGCTTATGAAACAAAAGCACTTAAAAGCAAGGAAATCAACTGCTAAAGGCATTCAGATCTGACAGAGATTATGAGAAGAAACTGACGCTATGAGGGCTGTGTCAGACAGAAGGTACCACAGGGCTGGGCGTCACCTTCCTCCTGCCTTCTCCCCTTCGTCTTATGGCAGACAGTCTACTGCCAGGCAGACTCTAGCTTTGGCAATTCTTACTCAAATGGAGAACTCTCCAGCAAAGGGCTTGTTGCACACCAGCTCTTGGGGACTGAGTTCGAGTGTCTTGCTAATTGAGGAGCAGATTACCCAGGAATGGAGCAGGCGGATGAGGGCATCTCTGATGTGAAGAAATGCCTGCATTGAAAGTTGTTCTCTCACCAAACACTTCCTCAAAAAAACCACAAACCAACCCAAAATGAAAAAAAAAAAAAAAGCCTTCAGGGCTGCAGTCTCTGATTTAGGGGAAAACCAGTGCAAGCTAAAGCTTGACCCCAACAGTTTGATAAGTTCCTGGTAGAGAAGATAAAAACTGCTGTGCTGCTAAGCTAGTATGCTGCTTATAGTGGTAAGGACTGCATCTGAGTGCTCAGGGAAAGTATGTGCAGATCTTTTCCTTGGTTTCCCTGCACAGCAAGGCACAGACACAGTTTTGAGGAGAAAACGTGAATCTTTGTTCTTTGTTGCCCCACTAAGCTCTTCTGTTACCTTGCCTTGCTGCTTTCCAAACCTGTCAAGAGCTTTGACACACTGCAGCAACAAAATCTGCAGTTTAAGCTTGCAACCATGTGATCAGGTTTGGAATGATCCTGCAGTCCCTAGGATGCACAATCATTTTACACATCGTTCAACCAAATCAAAACAGTACATACTAAATATTCCAGATATAGCATTTGTTTGGGGTTTGCAGCCCAAAATACAGTAAAAGGCTGTATTTCTTTGGCTTCTGGAAGTGCAAAATGATGCATGGGTGGTTGGGGGTTTTTTGGTGTTTTTGTGGCTTCCCACTGGCCACTCTCAGTACCTTTTTCCTTTTTCTAGTCGTTATGGCCTCTTGAAACAGGAGGAAATTTTCACAAGAGCACCTGAACAACCATGTGGCATTACATACTCCAGCAACCTGTCAGCTGCTGGGGCGGTTTTCTGGGTCAGTGGCAGTTGTAAGGGTGAACATGGAGGAGAAAAGTACTATGGGACTTCACCATCCGAAGGTGGGTGAAGGGAGCCGAACAGCCGAACAGCCAGACCCTTGAAGTGACTCTGCTTCTGCCAACATTGTCATGGACAGTGTGGCAGCTAGGCCCTCCTTCTTGAATGAGGCTAATTAGTGTGCTTAGCAGTGTACAGCCTCTGAAATGCAACAATGCAGCAGTTACTGGAAACCTTAGAGGTGTGTTTGCTTTTGCAAAGGGATTTTGAGGCATTTATTATCTCTGCAGCATTGTGCAGCCATCTTGTAGCACTCTTCTTAAAATTAGGCTCTTCATTTAGGGTTTTTTTTAAAAACGTGATACATTTCTGGTGTGGCCACGGTTTTCTTCTTCATACTCTTTTGCTGGTTGACTGCTTTGTTTCTTTTTGTCTTTGTACATTTAAACTTGCAGTTTGAGGAAACATGCAGCCTATAAAGCTAATAAAACAAGCTTTTCCTGTGGACCACCAAGTGCAATGAGGCCATTGTTGCAGTGGTACTGATGCGCTGACCCAAAGATAATGGTAAATAGTATTACTAGCAGAAAGAAAGCTGGAAAATGAAGACTGTATTTTTTTAAATGCCTCACCAGTGCTTCCACGTAAAGGATGTAGACCCCTTCAGATAAGGTCCCCTGCAAATGCCAACAGGAGCAATGAAAACCATCATTCATGATGACAAACGGTTTCTACCTAGCAGGCTCCTATCACATTGAGCCAAGGGAAAAATGCTTGCATTTCCTCTGCTGTGAAAAATGTCATGCTTCATTTCTTAACTGCTCTAGCCTGACCAACTGGCTGGGCTTTTAGACAAATAAGAAGAGAATTCTTATTCCAGGTACTCTTGGATGTGGTCTACACTTGCTTGGGCTGGCAGGGCTTGGCAGGGCCTGACAGTGCTCTGTGGGAGGGATCACCAGCCAAATCTCCTGCTGATGCACGGGGAGTGCCTGGCTTCTGCTGGGGAAGGTGGAGGGCAGGCTTCAAGCAAAAGTGACCCTCAGAAACTGCATCCACGTGAGACAGCTCAGCATGAAGTTGTCCTTACACATAGAGGGCAAGGCAAACTGAACAGAGCCCCGCTGCTAAACAGGGGGTGTAACTGTCCCTCTTTCTGCTCATTTGTTTCCTGGATGTAAGAGGCCTGTCTTGGCTGTAGTTGTGAATCAATAATAGTTTTTGAAAAAGTCCTAACCCTAATGACAAGAAGTCCTTCACTTGCATTTGTCTTCCACAGCTGTGACAAGCAGAGAACATGTTCTTCAGGCTTTGAGTAGGATGGACAGCTTTGAATGCTAAAAACTACACAGATCCTGTGCAGGCAAATACATGCTGGTAGGAGCAGAAAACCTAATCCAAGGTAGTCATGCCTTAAAATTTTCTTTGAATGGATGTGAGAAGAGGAGGTGAGATTTTAAGTAAAGTCACTTGTCACTACTATTTGGCAAACCAAAGGGACCTCAGAGCTGTCTTTCCTCTCTATGTAGCAAAGTGAATCTAGATTGTCATCAGTGCTGTTCTCAGCAGGCTGGCTGCAGAAGATGAATTTAGGTTTCATTACGTTATAATACAGTATGTCTAGGAAACAGACTTATGGAGGCATGTCATAGAACATGTCCCAGGTAGAAGTGCATTAGAAGTGATGCCAGGTCTTGGTAAGGGTAAGGAGTGAGTTTCTGTATCAGTGGCAAACCCCTTCTTCCTTCCATGCAACAATAAAACAGGAGACTTGTTTTCATCTTCTTTAGGTCGTTTTCTCCCACAGGGAAGCCAGACCAGGGTCCACTGTCTCACATCTGTTGCAGTGACTACTTGCAAAGCATCCCAGTATGTCCAGCAGTACTGTTGTATGCCTTGGCACACCATACTCCCCTGAGCATGCAGTCCTTGTTTCCTCCCCAGGGAGCAAGGTCCCCCTCAGGCACCCTGTTCTGTTATGGTAACGGAGCATGCTGGACACACAAGTCCTTGTAAAGAGCAGCTCTGAGCTTTGTTAGGGCATACACCATTGCCCAGACTGTCATGCTGTCTATCCCCTTCCCCGAGCAAGAAGCAACTGTGCACCAGTTGCCTTGCCTTGTGCCAGGCAGAGCAGCTGAGGAGGCACAGTCTGCTAACCCCCAGCCTCCCACTTGAGTAAGTAGAGAGACGCCTGCTTGATTTGCCACCTGGTGTGTCAGCTAATAAAAGTCACCTCTCCTTTGTACCTTGCCTGATACTCTTTACATCACTGTGGCTATCACAACCCTCCTTTTAAACAAACACTTTCTTCAGCAGCTGGAGCATCCAGACGCTGCAGTTTGCCCAGCCAGCCATGGAGGCTGAGGGGCTGTGTCCATGCTCACGACCTGCTTAATGCTGGCATATTCCTGCATTACTTCCTGATTTAGGGGCCCATGGGAGCAGCGTTTTGTGGATTTTCAGGCTGGTTGGTTTAGCCACTTGTTGATGTCACAGTGACCCTTCTACTATAGGGACTTGACTGCCAAGGGATTTTCTGTCTCTCCCCAGAGGAGACAGGCACCTTTTTACATCATGCAAGATAAATATTTCAGGTGACTCTGGATGTTTTTTAAAAACATCATGAGTGTAGTTTGCAAGACCATGAGCCTGGGACAAGTCATTAATGCTCTGAGCTGATTAACTTCTAGCATCTGTAATGTGTGCAGAGATGGAGGGAAGCAAAGCTTTGTTTGTGCTATGTATGTCCGTTTAGATTACCTCTTTCCTATTGTGGACAATCAAAAGGGAAGAATGAGATGAAATTTGTTGTAATGGACATTGACATAACGTAGATAAAGTGCTCAAAGAAATGCTGATTTCCTGAAAGGATGGGTTTCACATGTGAATTTGAAACCCAACTGAAAAAAGGTTTCATGTAACTCCTGCTGACTGACTTTGAAAATGTACGGTCACAGCCCTAAGGCTAAACAGTCCCCTTTACCACCCCCAACCTTCAAATTACTGCAAGAAAATACCATCAGAAAAAGAAGGGCTGAAGCAAGATCTTTGGAGCTGACACCTCTGCTAACCTGGAATTGCTTGCTGAAATTTACTTGAAATTAGCTGGAGGATTTCTCTGCTTTTTTGTTCATGAAGAGGACTGTGAGCTCCTGCCATGAATGAGTGACTTTAGTTGAGAGTACTGATCTCCTCTCTCTTCCAGCTCAGTGCAGTTGCTAACATTTCAAAACAGAAAGCTGCTTACCCTGCCTGAGTGGCTGCTGCCTGCCTCCAGGAACACCACAACTGGCTGGACCTGCCACTTGCACGGCACGATGCTGGAGGGCTAGATTTTCAGAGTCCTGCTTACCCCTCCAGGGAGAGCATCTGGTGCCCTACGCATTTTCAGAAAGATTGTGAGAGCTTTAAAAAGTTTGAATATTTGAGGCTTCTGTCAAATTGGTTTGCAACTGCACAAAGGTTTGCACATCTCTCTATTCCTTGTTCCCTCCATGACAGTGATAGTGTATTGGAAAACAGCCCATAATACTGACTATGGAAAGGGTAGGATGAGGAAAGGAGCACTAACATGTTCAGCTTTGTAGACAGGGTGTGTAGACAGGGTGAAAGTGGTCAAAATTGTTCTCCTGGCTTGTTTTTTCCAGGTAGATTAAAGACATTTTCTATATGTATCATGGTTTATCATACAGAATCCTCTTCATGATAAAAAAAGGGATTTGGATTATTATGTTAAAATTTTCCATGGGTCAAATCTCCAGTTCTGAAAAACCATGTTGCAGTCAAGGCAATTAGAGGGCTGTGCCTCCAGGTTTTGCTTTTATACATTTCTAACCTCATCTCAAGGCAGGGTGCTTCAACTGCAGTGCATGGTAAAGACATGATGGGAGAAGAGGTCAATACCATTATAATGTCTAATGAAAAATTGTAAGTGCAGTGACGCTAGCTTTGAACGCTGCACATGGTCTTCAGTTATTGCATCCCGCACGGCTCTGAGAAGAATGTCTTATTAATAATTTGTAGTAACACATGGCTTCTAATTTATTGAATTCTTTTTTCTGCTTAAAACAAATGGAAAAAACTACATAATTAATCTCCTTGCAGCTCATGTTTTATCAGAGATGGCTGTGCTTTTAGGAGCATATTCACTCTTCCAAAGCGTCAAAGCATGTACTCCAGCATTTAGGGAGGATGCTTAGCCAAAGACAGTCTGCTTTCATCTCTGATAGCCTGATTAAGAGGAAAAGTATGGTCCCTAAACGAGAGATCAGATTTGTTATACTGAACGGGTGCTGTAGAGAACAGAACAGAAGGTAACTTACCACATCAATTATCTGCAGCAAAGAAAGCTGCAGCTCGACTACAAGGGGTTGGGAGTCATTCAGTACCGGTCGTTCAAGACGATTGTAGTTTCTCAGCAGTTCTCTGTACAAGCGTCTCTGGCTTTCACCTTGCTGAGAGACTAGTGGAAAAGAAAGAATGCATCTGTCATTTGGGCTGGTCACACTGTCCCCATTGTTTGTCTGTTCTGTTGAAAAACCCCTCTTAATATGTTTGTAATTTGAAAGCAGTTCCCCAAAAAATCCCCAAAATTCTGCACACAGGTGTGACAGACACAACTTTTCTGTATACGTGACTGACGAGCTCTTAAAAAAAATTAATTACTAACACTCTAACTCATTTCTAGAACTCAGAAACTACAGAACAGCCTTTGGGGCTCTGAGTAAATGTCCCCCTCCCTTGGTGCCCCTCCTGCTAACGGTCAGTGGAGATGTGGCTTCAAAACCCCAGACAGCTTCCTGGAAGGCAGTCAGTTATTTTGCTTGTTCTTATTTCCTAGAGACTGGCTGCTGTAAGCCAGTGCTGGTATTACTTGGACATATTGTGTGTTTACCCAGCATGAATAACAGGTATTTGTTTTTCCTGGAGCTGATGTATCAGGCCCTTTTCTGTGCTCAGGAAACAGTAGCAAGCCTTCTTCACCTTCTTCATACCCTCTTCAGTTTTGTGCGGCAGTCTTTCCAGGCTTTGGGTTACTTCCCTTACCTTTATTCCTTCTGATGGCAGTGCACTTTGTTAATACCTAATGAGGTGGCGGTATGAAGGCTAGAGTATTTGACAGGTATGTTTAACGATATTGAACTTCTGGTGTTACATGTTTAACTCAGCTTCCACTGGGAACAGCCCCAACACAGAGGTTGTCATGCAAACACCTGAGCAAGTTAAGGACCAGCAGAGTTTCAGTCTGTGCTTAAATTGCAAGATGCCCCTGTTCCCCTGCTTTGGGGTTGGTGTAGAGAGCATCCATCTAACCTGCGCGACCAGGTTTCCTTGCCATAACAACCATGAATGGGGCAGAGTAGCAGCGATGGCTTGGGTCTCTTCCCATGGGAAGGTGAGCATTTTGCTGGGACACACTGCCCAGGAGCTTGGGTCCCCCAAAACAGTGTAGGTGTTGGTGCTCTGGCCAGTGGCAGCCTGAGCTCTACCTAAGAGCTGCATCTGAGAGTGAAGGTCATGGGCTGCAAGTTCCCTGAGGCCAAACCAGTCCTGTCAGCATGAGTGCGCATTCCCTGAACTGTAGAAATCCAGTCCCTGGAAGGGAATCTGCACTCTAAATTATTATTACTTTGGACTGAAGCATTTTTTACCCACTGCAGCTCCCGATCCCTGTGTGTGACTTTTTTTAACTCTTGAGCAGAGCTCTGCACATTGAGACCAGAACTCCTCTCACAGTGGTTATGAAGAATATCTTTTTGACAATGCAAACAAACCGTTAACAACCAGTTCTGCCTTCCCCAGACTCTTACTGTGCGCAGCAACCTTTGCAAGCCTGGAACAAACTGCTTTCCAACACAGCAGCTAATAATAAATTTAGTTTATAAACAGTTTATAAGTCTGTTTGATTTGTGTTCTCTTCAGTTTTCCTGATACTAAAGGGAGCTTTGTGGCTTTCCAGTATGGCAGTGACTGGTGAAAAAGGAGGGAGAGTATTTTTGGGTTTTTTGGTAAGTTACACAAACACATCTTCTTCATGGGCCCTCTCTGCTCTTGCATAATGTATTGCATGATCATGGGGATCCAGAGGAGCAGATGTTGTAAGTGCTGCTCCAATAGCCCTTGCTGACACATCGGTATTGGATGGTTTTCACCGTTGGCAAAGACAAGTTCTGGCCACAGAATCTCTCCTTCACCAGCTTAAGTAAGCTTCCCTGCAAGGCAGTGATTTAGGTCCTCTGTTATGGCCTTAATACTTGCTTTCCAATGCCTCAGCAGACCTCGACTCCCTTGTAAGCTCCTTCTGTGGAAAGGAAACCAGTGAAAATCACTACACATTGTTCTATGGAAAGAGGGTCTGCGCTTTGAGCAAATTTGCTGTCCTTTCACTTACCTTCCCACTCCCACCCCCCACCCAGTCATGTTGTGTGCTTTAGGGAAGAAATGACTGCCTGCACTATTGCTCTCATCTTGAGTACTTATGTAATATTTGCCTTTAACCTTCCTTTTAAACTGGCTGCCTCAGCTTTTACAAGGGAAAAGTGCCCTTCACCAGTCTCTGGAAGTCAGCTGGGCTGCTAGAGTGTCCTGGTACCATTGCTGTCATGATGCATTAAAGCAGCCCCCCCAAGGGAGGTCTGACTTCGAGAGATCTGAGCATAACCCTTTGCTGTATGCTTTGGGAAGCTGTCTTTGTACTGTGTGCTCCAACCATGCTGAAGCCAGGCACCTTCCCCTGTTAAACTTTGTGAGCTGAAGTTGCCCAGTACTGCAATTTTGCACCTGGTTTTCCATCCTTTCTTCAACTCTCCTCTCTGTAATGTGATCCCATTACTTTGCGACCTCTTGTATTCAAAATTGTTAATATAGCCTTAGCTGATCTTTCCTTAGCCTGCTGAGTTGGCATTGGTGACTACAAGTTGTGTGCTGCATAGTTTTCCTTACAAAATTACATAGATTCAGAAGCAGTAAAGCCTTTGGGGTGCCCTGGCAAATAGCCATGGCAGCTGTTGGTACCACAAAGACCTGTCTAATTTGATCACACTGCCATCTCTCTGCTACAGCTGCTTTGGAGAAGGAACTGAGGTGGGTGACAAGTCAGACTTGTATTTTCACAGACTTTTTCTTTAAATTGTAATCCTCAAATGCTTAACGTTTCATACTCCAGAGATATTTCTGCTTTTTTCCCCTCTAATGCTTGTGCTAATGCATTGTGACAATACACCTCTGTGTGCTAAACGGAGTGTTTGCTGGTGATGGGGAAGCCTGGGTCTCTCAGGACTAGTGGTAGAATAAGCTTTACCACTGTCTACCCCTCAGTCACAGAAATATAATCAAAAGCAGTGGCACTGTTTCATCTTTTGAACTAGGCTGGAAGCTGGGCACAAGTATTTAAGGTTGCCAGGTCAGTCTCCCAAAAGCAATGCCGGATTTACTTGCCTATGTATGTTACAGGAAAGTACAAGTCACTGGCAAAGGGCATGATGCTTTCTAAATAAGGGATCTCTGAGCAACAAGAGCCTCTTATGTCACACTGCCTCAGACAGTGTCCCCCTTGTTTCTAAATTATCTTTGAAGCAGCAGGAAAACACACAATCTCATTAAAATTTGAGGGAAGAGCAGTGTATGATGTTTATCTCAAGTTTAGCAAGACTTTTGACACCATCTCCAAGAACATCCTCACAGAGATTTGTCTATGCCTTACAGGCTAGGTAAGTGAACAGTGAGGTGGACTGAAAAATGGCTGAACTGTCAGGTTCAGCGCGTTGTAGTCACCAGCACAAAGTCCAGCTGAAGGCCAGCCAGTGTTGGAGTACTCCAGGAGTGGATACTGGGGCCAATGCTGTTTAACATTGTTATGAATGATGAGACAGTGTGTACCCTCAGCAAGTCTTCAGATGGTACAAAACTTGGAGGAGTGGCCAATACAGCTCATAGTTTTGCTGCCATTCAGAGGGACCTCGAAAAACTGGAGAAGTGGCTGACAGGAACCTCATGAAGTTCAATGAAAGGCAGTGCAAAGTCCTGCACCTGAGGAGGAGTAACCCCAGGCACCAGGATAGGCTGGGGGCCCAACTGGCTGGAGAGCAGGTTGGCAGAAAAGCCCTGGGCGTCCTTATAGATACCAAGTGGACCATAATTCAGCAATGCACCCTTGCAGCAAAGGCCACCAGCATCCTGAGCTGCATCACCAGTAAGTCAATAGAGGTGATCCTTCCTCTCTACTCAGCACTGGCGAGACACACCTGGAGTGCTGGGTCCAGTTCTGGGCTCCTCAGTACAAAGGAGACATGGAGTTACTAGACCAAGGACTAGGTTGTCCTTCAAGCTTTATTCGCTGAATAATCTTAAATGGTTCCCTAAACTGCTCCTGGAGTTTGCAGGCAACTGGGAGGCACAAGGCAACCAATCCCCTGGTGGTTTTGTGAAGAGCTCTATGGACAAAATACCTCTCTGAATCTCCTCCCATGCTCCTGCATGTGCAAAGAAGTCTGCAAGAAGCCCACTGATTGATCAACATGACCTATAAACTGCTACCAATCTCTTCAGAACACATGCTATAGCTGAATTTCATCTTTCTTTCTAGGATGGAACTGCTGAGAATTGCACAGCAAGGTAACCTGTCTAGGAGCTATTTGTCTATTGTAGAATGCTACCATGTACTCTAAAAGGAGATAAAAGAAAATGTGGGTCCCTCCAAATGCATTACTGTGAGAGCAGGGAACTCCCCAGGTTGGCCTGTTGAGGAGACATAGGACTCTAGGCATATAGCTGCGGGCTAACAACAACCTTCTTCCACCTTCTCTGTCCAGGTGGGATCCTCTGGTCATGGATTGCCACTTCCATGCTTGAGTGTCATTCCAGCCTCCCTACAGTGCCACCATAATACTCCTTGTTTCTTCTGTGGGTTTGGGTTCAGATCCGCAGAAGTGCTTGCCTGGACTGCAGGCTGTTCAGTGTTGTCTGGTAGGAATGGCTGTCAAAATTGCAGCTAGCTCTGGCCAGATTATCCATACGCCATCCCCAGGAAGGCAGATGCTCCCTCCTNGCCACCAGCATCCTGAGCTGCATCACCAGTAAGTCAATAGAGGTGATCCTTCCTCTCTACTCAGCACTGGCGAGACACACCTGGAGTGCTGGGTCCAGTTCTGGGCTCCTCAGTACAAAGGAGACATGGAGTTACTAGACCAAGGACTAGGTTGTCCTTCAAGCTTTATTCGCTGAATAATCTTAAATGGTTCCCTAAACTGCTCCTGGAGTTTGCAGGCAACTGGGAGGCACAAGGCAACCAATCCCCTGGTGGTTTTGTGAAGAGCTCTATGGACAAAATACCTCTCTGAATCTCCTCCCATGCTCCTGCATGTGCAAAGAAGTCTGCAAGAAGCCCACTGATTGATCAACATGACCTATAAACTGCTACCAATCTCTTCAGAACACATGCTATAGCTGAATTTCATCTTTCTTTCTAGGATGGAACTGCTGAGAATTGCACAGCAAGGTAACCTGTCTAGGAGCTATTTGTCTATTGTAGAATGCTACCATGTACTCTAAAAGGAGATAAAAGAAAATGTGGGTCCCTCCAAATGCATTACTGTGAGAGCAGGGAACTCCCCAGGTTGGCCTGTTGAGGAGACATTGGACTCTAGGCATATAGCTGCGGGCTAACAACAACCTTCTTCCACCTTCTCTGTCCAGGTGGGATCCTCTGGTCATGGATTGCCACTTCCATGCTTGAGTGTCATTCCAGCCTCCCTACAGTGCCACCATAATACTCCTTGTTTCTTCTGTGGGTTTGGGTTCAGATCCGCAGAAGTGCTTGCCTGGACTGCAGGCTGTTCAGTGTTGTCTGGTAGGAATGGCTGTCAAAATTGCAGCTAGCTCTGGCCAGATTATCCATACGCCATCCCCAGGAAGGCAGATGCTCCCTCCTTTCCTAGGAGCTGGGCTGTCATGTCTGGTCTTGGCTGGTTGATCCTCCAGCTCTGCTTTGCCTGCAGAGCTCCCTGAGCTACAAGACAAGAGTCCAGTCCTTGCCAGTTCCCCAGGTTTGCTCCAAAAGTGGTCAGCTTCTTGTCAGAGCATCCTTGGTGTGGGCCATGTAATGGCTTGCTGTGCACAGTAAAGAATAAATAATGAAACATTAACAAGAGGGTAGGTGGAAGGACATGGATTTCCAAGAGGTTTTCAGCCATGCTACCTGTATTTATTGACCACTCCAC
>VYZW01007365.1:0-11255 GCA_013401315.1 Balaeniceps rex | reverse complement strand
ATCAGAGGAACCTTTTTTTTCTCTGAAGAGTACTTGCCATAGGGGATACGACTGTCCTTGAAGACCATCCCAGCTTGACTGCTCAAGAAGCAACCTAATAGAACTGTCCCTGCTCTGAGAAGAGGGGTTGGACTGGGCAAGCTCTGGTGGTCCCTTCCAGCCAAATTATTCTAAGAGTCTATGAATCTGTATAGATCAGATCCTCTCTCACCTCACCTGCCACAAACATATCTTTTTCAATTTACAACTTAATTTTCTCTCTTGGCATGGCAGAGATCTAAGTGACCAGAGATTCTTCTCCACATAGGCACAGCTGAGCTTCAGGGAACACAGAGTACAATCTTGTCAGCCCAATCTGCAAACTGACTTTAGGCTGTTTGAGTCCTCAATGCGAAATGAGATCTCCTCAAGCCTGTCCCTTCCCTCTAAGGCCTTTTTCTGTCCAAATCTATGTTGCATTAAGGACAGAAATGAGGACTGTGGCTTTCTCTGTAACATTCTTGAATGCAATAAGTACTGCAGACATCCATTTCTGGAAGGTGATAAGGATTGCAGACATCCACTTCAGTGCTCTGGTAACCACAGCTTCTCTAACTGAGCAAAGCCAATTGAGAGGTCTGAAGCACAAGTCTTATGAGGAGCAGCTGAGGGAACTGGGGTTGTTTAGCCTGGAGAAAAGGAGGATGAGGGGAGACCTTATCACCCTCTACAACTACCTGAAAGGAGGTTGTAGCAAGGTGGGTGTTGGTCTTTTCTCCCAAGTAGCAAGCGATAGGATGAGAGGAAATAGCCTCAAGTTGTGCCAGGGGAGGTTTAGACTGGATATTAGCAAAAATTTCTTCACTGAAAGGGTTATCAGGCACTAGAACGGGCTACCCAGGGAAGTGGTTGAGTCACCATCCCTGGAGGTATTTAAAAGATGGGTAGATGAGGTGCTTAGGGACATGGTTTAGTAGTGGACAGGTACGGTTGGACTAGAAGATTTTAAATGTCTTTTCCAACCAAATGATTCTATGCTTCTATGATAGCAAGGCAGGACAGAGTCACCTGCACCTCACTGTTGACATGCATAAGTACTCATGCTGACTACAAGTTCTCTTTCTATTGCAATTTACTGACTTAATTGCAAGTCCCAGGTGGGAAGACTGTTATTTCCAAACATGTCAGCTGTTTCTGGTCTCAGCCTTGTTATCAGCTGCTGTGCTCAATGCAGAAAGTACTTGATAAGCAAAACTCTTCATCAAGCCGTATTTGCTCAGGAGCACGTCCCAAGACAGCAATAAACTCCTGTCTACCTTTTTCATTCCCATGGCTGCTACTGATTGCCAGTGCTAGCCCTACCTGTCTCAGGCAGATTTGCTCTCTTCCTTAATTAGATTATGCAGGATCTCTCGGCAGTAGGCATCCTTGAATAACCACGTCAGGAGTGATTCAAAGGGTTTTGATCTACTTTAATCACACCCTAGAGCTGGAGAGACTTTATATGTCCCTCCTTGCCTGTAGCATACAAATGAAATTCCGTACTAACCCTTTGTTCAGGATGCACAGTGCAACTGAATGGTATTTGGGTACATATGTTCCCTTGAAAATCACAGCCATCACATTCAGATGGAAATATTTCCTGGTTTGTGACTGATGTAACCCATTCTTAGACTCTGGAAAGAGCTACTTCATCATGCAGGTGTGAGAAGGAATGCTGCCATTCACTGTTCTCACTGCACCACAGAGACATAAAAACTGCTTGGAAAAGTTTAGTGCTGACAAAATCATCCAATATGTTACCATCATCACTAACTCATGTTCTCCTCCACATGTCTTAGGAGAACAAACCAGAGGGAGAAAAAAGGTCTGAAGCTTTCTTTAGGACATGAATCCTCCGCCTTGCATGGGAACTTCTACTCTGAGACCATCATAAGGCCCCCTGCACTGGAGCAAGGCTGAAGGCTCCCAAGGCACCATCTGGCATCATAGAATCATAGAACCATAGAATCACAGAATTGTTTAGGTTGGAAAAGACCTTTAAAATCATCAAGTCCAACTGTTAACCTAATACTACCAAGTTCACCACTAAACCATGTCCCTGAGTTCCACCTCTACATGTCTTTTAAATACCTCCAGGCATGGGAACTCAACCACTTCCCTGGGCAGCCTGTTCCAGTGCTTGACAACCCTCTCCATGAAGAAGTTTTTCCTAATATCTGATCGAAACCTCCCCTGGCACAACTTGAGGCCATTGCCTCTCATCCTATCACTTGTTACTTGGGAAAAGAGACCAACACCCACCTCGCTACAACCTCCTTTCAGGTAGTTGTAGAGAGCGATAAGGTCCTCATCCTCCTTTTCTCCAGGCTAAACAANCAGACAGCTGTCAAACAGCACTCCCAGGTCCTTTTCCGCCGGGCAGCTTTCCAGCCACTCTTCCCCAAGCCTGTAGCATTGCATGGGGTTGTTGTGACCCCAGTGCAGGACCCAGCACTTAGTCTTGTTGAACCTCAACCAATTGGCCTCAGCCATCCATCCAGCCTGTCCAGATCCCTCTGTAGAGCCTTCCTACCCTCAAGCACATCAACACTCCCGCCCAACTTGGTGTCATCTGCAAACTTACTGAGGGTGCACTCGATCCCCTCGTCCAGATCATTGACAAAGATATTAAACAGAACCTGTCCCAGTACTGAGCCCTGGGGAACATCACTTGTGACCATCCGCCAACTGGATTTAACTCCATTCACCACAACTCTTTGGGCCCAGCCATCCAGCCAGTTTTTTACCCATCATCCCAAAGACCAGATGGATGCTACTTTCTCATGCACTGTATCTGCTTCTGGACCCCTCCCTACGTATAGAGTGCTATATCAATAGGTGCATATAACAATAGGTGCTGGTGATGTCAAGGCCCAGGTGCTTTTTCTGGACCTTCCCACTTTTTCTAGTGAGGTTTGAGGAGAGTTAACACAAGAAGATTTAGCCCAGATCACTATCGGCAAATGTGCACAGAAATACCTCCAACTTTCCTGGAGCCTGGCGACTTCCCACAAGCTTGGGCCAGCTCCACAGTTGCAGCTGTGCCTGCAATAATACAGAGCAGCCTTAGAGCTGTGCCAGTGAACGCACATAGAAGATTAGTGACTGAACATGAAGTCTGGTTCATTGAACTGAAAAGTCACTATCAAGAGGCAAGAATGTACAGCAAGTTACTGTAGCAGACAGTAACTCACAGGAAATCATTTCAGAGATTTGCCTAGGACTCTGCCTGCCTGTCTTAAATGTGTTGACACATTTCTGCACTAGTGTTCTTGATCACAGAGCAGAGTGACACCTATAAACAGACATGTGCTGTGACAAGTCCATTCAATCCCATCTGACTCCATGCATATGTGATGCCTTAGCACGCTCTCAGAATCCAGAGTGACCAGTCTCTAGTGTCTGCGCTCCCAGAGGTTATAGTAACGGCAGGGATCTGGCAGTAATTTCCCATTTCTGCAAGATGCATGTGTGGTATCTTTTTAGCCAACATGGAAGAAAAGACCTACTTGTACATGCAAAGGTCTTCCTCATATCTTTTTTATTTTAAACTTGTGTCAGCTGCACTGTTATCTTTAAAATGGTATATCTCTCAGTGGGGCGATACGACTCAGGGCATCAACATATAGAATGTTGGGAACTGAGGTGAATGCAACCTTCAGACCTCAAATTAAGAATATGAAAGATTCTAAATTATCTGATTTTAACACCTGGTTCTAGTCTGGTAACATTTATGAGATCTAAAGGCGGAGCTCCTTCACCAACTGCCTAAGTTACCAATGACATTACACTGTACTCTGTTAAGGCACAGGACTTCTCACATCTGTTCAAGAGTGCCTCTTTGGAGTAAACCAGTTTGATTAACACAGCTCACTGCAGTTCCATCAGTCCTACCCAGCTGAGGCCCAAAGTTTAGACTCCATTTATAGGTACCTAAGTACTAGCCTTGGTTCTTCCTGCTACACAGATCTCTAAACTCATGTCACTTCAGTCTAACTAGCTCACATTAAAGCAACTGTAGCTTGGCAGCAGAATCTGGCCTTTTGAGACTGTCTTGCCAATGCTACTGCTGTTTGCATGGAAGTGAACCAAGAACAGTATCCTTGTGAGGATTTGCTCCTAGAGGTCATCAGTGGTGTTCTGATGTGATCACTAGAGCTCACCTAAATCAGCAAAGCTGTAAGAAAGCATGAAATGAGTATAGTGCAGGAATTCAACTCTGTACTGTGAGTGAGCCAAAGAAAAGCTGTTTTGCACCAGCTAGGTACACCAAGTCAGGCTGAGTTACTTCATAATTTACATCTTTTAGCTGGTTAGCTCGCTTGCAGCATCCCCTGCCGTAGGATTTGTCCCATACTGCTAAGCACTTACATTCTCACCAGACTGCAGAGGAGGGGCTCTGTCCTCAGCTTGCCTTTGCCTTTGCCTTTGCCTTTGCCTTTGCCTTTGTTGGGCTTTTCAAAGCCAGAGTATGACCCTGATGTCAGGCTGCACAAAGCGAAGAAACTAAGAGGTCTGACTCTCCTCTGTGGCATGTGTGGCACTTTAGTAGCCTCACTTAAAAAAAAAGACATAAAAGCACAGTATTTAGAATGCATGGGTTGACTGGAGACTAGCAAAGTGCATGTTTAACTTCCCTGGATGTTCAAACCCAGCAGTTACTTGTGCACTGAGCTGAAGGTAACGCTCTTCAGAGAGGCCAGGTGCCCATGTGGTCACTGGGACATGTTTCTCAGGAGGAGAACTCCCTTGCAGGGTCATCTGCACCCTGGCTCCCATATTGCGCCATGCTCAGAGAAACAAGCAGGAGTGGGTCTGATCCCTCCATTCCAATCTCTTCCTGGAGCAGGGTTTTCAAGTCCCTCCACCTGATGTTGTTATGTACCTGCTGTGACTCACAAGGTCCTTCCATCCTCTGGGTGCTCCTTCAAGGATTGGACCTGGCCTGGAAAGGATGTCTGGCTCTAAGAAATGTCATCTGGGATCCAGGGAGGCTGAGGACCAGTTTCCTGATTTTCCCTAGGGCCCATGTCCCAGTAAAGCATCACTAGCTCCAGGCTTTTCAGGAAGCAGAGCTGCAATCACCTAACATGAATGACACGTCTATCAGGGCTCCTAGCAGTAGTGCAAGTGGAGACAAGTTGAAGTGAAAAGTTGTGGAAAGGACTGGAAAAAATGACTGAGTTCTTCATGGTTTGTTTTTTACTTAGTCCTTTTCACAACTCTCCTGTCAAACAGCCTTGCAGGAGTTTTCAGTAGTTGAGAAATTGTTATGAATTCTGTTGAAACAACCCAGTACTATGTTAGAGTGGTGTTAGTTATGATGGACTTGCTGTGAGTGTCACTTCCATGTGAGTGCACTGAGGAATCCTGGGGGAGTTCATTTGGAGCTTACTGTTAAAAGACTCTGCTACTGATAACATGCTAAGATCATCTGGACTTTTTTCTCTTCTGCCCCAACTGCACAATTCCTGGCGCTTTGCTTTTCTTTTCTTTTTTCTTTTCTTTTCTTTTCTTTTCTTTTCTTTTCTTTTCTTTTCTTTTCTTTTCTTTTCTTTTCTTTTCTTTTCTTTTCTTTTCTTTTCTTTTCTTTTCTTTTCTTCTTTCTTTTCTTTTTCTTTTTCTTTTTCTTTTTCTTTTTCTTTTTTTTTTCTTTTTTTTCTTTAAAAAAAACCCAAACAAAACAATCCACAAAGCAGAGGTCAAATACAGACCACCTTAATCAGAGGTTCATTTCATTCTGCTTTTATAAAAGCAGTTTGTGTCTTCATGTGCTGCTCAGAGAAACTAAGCATCCCCCCGATGAATTAGTGATTACTCAGTACGTAAAAGGCAGTATTTACATGATATACGACTGCTCAAAATGTGACTGCACACAAAGTGAGTCATATCATAACTAGCTGCCATCACCTGCCTGTTAGTTCAGCTCCTGAAGTAGCACAGAAATGTCTTACAAACAAAGACAGAAAGGTTCTTAATTTAGCAAGGTGGGGAAACATTTTTCTGCAATACCATTGCTACATTAAGCAGCTGAAATGTGGAGCTGTAATAATGAAATGTACAGATGTTTTGCAGATTCAGAAAAATTAATGAAGAATTATCTGCATGGCATGAATAGTCCAGTGCAACATCACATATACTTAAGTTTCCCGTGCCCCTGCGCTTCTGAAATATGCGGACCACTTTCTCTGCTTTAAAAAGACAATCCTTTCTCTATGCATAAATCGTGGGTAACATGACACGGTCCCTCACACCTGGAATACTCAATTTTAGAATTTATAGTTGCTGCAGGCATGCATGTTTCATATAACAAGCTGCTAGGGAGAAATAAAAGCATGTTTTGTGTAGAATCCTGAACATCTTTCAGGACTGTGGCTATTTCAACCTCCCTTCTCATTTAAAAATTCTGTATTGTTAGCCTTGCAATCCTCCATGTTTTGGAAGAATCACACAGTTCCTACTTTTGTTTGTAACATGCTGAAACTTCAGAAGATAGCTTGGTCACAGGTGACACCTTAGACTACAGAAGCCCATTACTATTTTTATTAGATGCTTCCAACTTATACCCATCACTGTCTGGAAGGACTCTTAGTAAACATACTAAAAGTTAGAAGAGTAAAACAAACCAGAAATAATAAATTTATGTATTTATGCAGCTATAAATCTTCCCAAATGATTCCTAGAAAGTAAACAGTTAAGAATTTTCTTCTGGTCATTTTTCTTTGTAGAACAACACCATTTCAGCCTCACATCTACAGGGTTCTCACAGCCATCCTGTCCAGCCTGGAGTTATAATTTCTCATTCCCCAAAAAACACGGATATATTAAATTTTTAAAGGAGAGCAAGAACATATTCCTTTGAAAACACAGTCTTTCAATTCATTTCTGAAAGTGAAAATGACTCACTTTTCATTTAAAAAAACCCCATACTTCTTCCTTTCTTATAAGAAGGTGCCCAGCACTGTAAGATCCACAAACTATTCAAACTGATTACAAAACTCAGTTGGACCAGCACTGGACTCTACTGAAGTTTAAACTGCAAGCAGATACAAGTCCTTCTGAAAATAGAGTTGGGGTAGGATGTGACCCGTGTTTAGAAAAAATAAAATAATTTAAAAAAAAAAAACAAAAAAACCCCAAAAAACTGGACAACCACAGATGAGCTTACCTTTAAAGAAAGACAGGAACAAGGATGCCCAGAGGCATAGTCCAGAATAAACAAATCCCAAGCACTTTTCCATGAGCATTATCAAAATAGGCTGGCTATCCTTCCTGAGCAGAGGATGAAAGAGGATGAAGTCTTGGAGACAGCCTGCAATGACTGATGGACTTGGCAATTACAGTAATAAGGCATCAAACCAGCTTCCCACCAGGAGAGAGAAGTGCATTTGCTTGTATGCTTCTCCAGTCCCCGGGAGCCAAATCAGCTCACTGCTGGGTCAGTAAATCCAAAGACAAAGGGGCTGGTTACTTTGCTTGGGACTCACATTTCCAAGCACTCTGAGCCTTTTCTTGGTCAGAAGCAAATGCTAGTGATCCCTGCAAACAGCTGTGTGTGTATGGCAAGGAGGGGGAGTGTGCTGCCTGGGAGATGCTTTCCACATCCCCACAGATTGTACCTAACTCGAGACAGCATGTCTGCAGCGCTTCCAGTGCTTGCACTCGAGTGCCTCTAGAGCTGTTTCCCAGCAAAATGAGCTTGTGTCCCTCTCTGCTCTCTCTCAGCTGCCAGTGCAACTTGCAGCAAGCACCTGTGGCGTGGTCCCTCTGACATGCACCTGCCACCCTTTCTCCCAGCAGAGGTGGCTGGGGAGATTCAATAGTGCAGAAGCTGGGGAAGGTGAAACTAGCCAGTCTCCTGCCCTTTTTGATGCACCCATTCCTGCGATCACTTCCACCAGAAGCAGGGAACTGCCCTGAGGATCCTCTTCCCCAGCTGCCCACTGCTGCTGGCTCCCCACTGTGGAATTTTGCACACACTCTGCCTCTGCTGGGACAGCTCCTCTACCTCCCCACTCCATTTTATTCACCATCCAGGCAAAGGCAATGAAAGGTAAAGGCTTCAATATATTTCATGACGTTAATTATTTGGGACTTTTTTTATTCTTTCATCTGTTCTGCACACTCACCCACTTCTCTTTCACTGAAAACAGTTGCAGGACTTTGCACTTCCCCTTGCTGAGCTCCTTGGAGCTCCTGCCTTGGCGGGATATAACCCTAGGTTGACACAGAGAGCAGCACTAAGTTGTGACTGCGCAGGAGGGATTTGGGCACCACCATAGTGAGGCTGCAGCGGGCAGTGCAGGCTGGTAGGAGAGCAGAGCCCTGGAACATGGGAGCAGAGGGTGCAGTGAGGAGGAGGCCAGGCCTGGGGTGATGAGCAATAGGGCACAGGCTGGCCCCGGAGACCTGTGGGATGGAAATATCACCCCTGGGACCAGATGCAGATATGCAGACCTGGATCTGGGCAGCACTTGCCTTTGGGGGAAACAATGAAAAAGGACCTGGCAAATGTAGAAGGACCCATCACCATCAATATCACACCACTCCTAGCGAGGAGCTGCACCATGCACACCCTCTGACACCAGGCTGACCTCAGTGGCTGTAGGGCCCAGCGGACATGTGAGGAAATGGTGGCTGTAGCATTGATTGTAATGCTGAGGGATTGATAGTAACAGAGAGACTTTTTCTGCAGTTTTCGTGCTTTCATTTTCTTTTATTAGATGGTAATTAGATCTGGGGGGCCAGGACCACAAGGGGCTGGTGTGCCCAAGCTGAGTCCCGGCCCTGGTTTAGCCAGCCCATGACGCAGCCTCCCAGTGTCACCGACGGTGGGGTGGCTTCCGGCGGGGCTGGGAAGGGTCCTCGGAGCTGCTGGTCCTCCTCTTTGGGGCTATCCAGGGCCCCCCAGGGGAGCGTTCGCTGCCCCAGCTGCGCATGGAGGGCCCGGGCACAGCCTCCTCTGGGTCCTCCTGTGGCTCTTCTTGCTCCCTGTGGGTGGGAACAGGGGCAGAGGCGGGGCTGCCAGGACCACCATGAAGGGCTGGGCTGGGGGCAGGACACCCCTCTTGGGAGGCAGCGGGGCCAGAGGCAGCCATGGGACTGCCCTCCCACCCCCCAGAAGGATGGCCATCCCTCAGGCCCATCCGACGTTGGGCCTCCCTGCTGCACCAGCGCACAATGGCTGCAACTAGCTGGTGGACAAAGCTCCTCGTGCGCCTGCCCAGGGCCTCCCGCAGCAGCTGGCACAGGGTCTCCTCGCCCAGGCCAAAGTATCGCAGGCTGGATATGATGAGGCTCTGCGCTGCTGCTGCTTCCTGGGCATCCTCAAAGAGCTGCCCCAGCTCCTGATGCAGCCAGTGCAGCAGGGGATGGAGGACCATGGGATAGACACAGAACACGGATGCCCAGGCATGGGCATGACATCATAGAATCATAGAATCATAGAATGCTTTGGGTTGGAAGGGACCTTTAGAGGTCATATAGTCCAACCCCCCTGCAGTGAGCAGGGACAAAGCAGCTCACTGGAGCCCAGGGCAGCGGCCCCGCAGCTGATGGCTCGGGTGCTGCAGGGTGGTAGAGGCTGTGGGCAGCTGTGTGTCCGGGAGCTCCTCCTGCCAGGTGGATGACGACAGATGGTGCCACAGGAGGTGGGATGAGGTGCTCCTCAAATTTGTTGTCAGCCCGGACCTAGTGCAAGATAGACATCACACCCTCCTCTTGCAGAGGGGGCACTCGGCCTTGCTCTCCGCCCACCGCAGGATGCAGGTGTAACAGAATTGGTGGAGGCATGGCAGTACGTAGCTGGCCTCCTCCCAGCTGCCCAGGCATATTGGACAGCGGTTCTCCAGCTCCGTGGCCATGCTCTCCACGTGCTGCGGTGGGCTGGGGGGAGCTGGCGGCGTCGAGACGCTCCCTCTCAAAGGCGCTGCAGCAGCGGGTGTTGCACTAGAAAAGGAGGAGAGGCCACGGTCCAGGGAGGGCTGGAAGAAATGCCCAGCTCCCTCACGAAGGAAACCCTCCCAGCTCCCCAGCCCAGGGTGAGGTTTCCCTGCACAGCTCACCTCTGCTGCTGCGAGCGCGCCTCCTGGCTGCCCCGGCTGCCCAAAGCTGGCAGGGCCGGGGGAAAATCCTCTGACGGCTCTGGGGTTGGACACCGAGAGCTGCACCCAACAACTCCCTGGGCATGACCTCAGCACCAACAACAGCCTTGCGCCAACGCTCCAAACCTCGCATACTCGCTCAGCTGGAGTGCGGGCACGAGCTGGCTGGGTGAGACTTGGTGCCCACATATAAGCAGTGAGGGACACCTGGTCACAATCCATCCCTCGGTGACATCAGAACCCCTCACTCGGTGATGTCATGGTCCATCATGTGGGCACATCACAACAGGCCATCCTTGCCTGTGGTGCTCCTCCTGGTAGCGGTATGGCCCCAGCACACGTGTCTGGGGTTACTGCAACACCACTGCCCCTTCCAACCCCACCTTGCTTCTCCTGTGCTCAGCATTGGTGTTTCATGCCAGTCCCTGAGGCCTCGGCCGTGTCTCCCCAGGGCCCCGTCAGGTCACTCTGGCGGTGGCAGACATCTCCAGGTACATGCGGCAAGAGGGTTCATTTGATAACTCTTCGTGCCTCTCTTGGAGGCTGCAGGACAAAGTCCTACAGGCTCTCCCCACACCCCAGCATTGCTGGCCAGCCCTCGGGGCTCCCCTGCTTCCTCCCATGGGACATCAAAGGCAGCACTTGGCTTGCTTTTGAGGATTTTCTCCTACTTGTTCAGCCACCAAACCAATGCCTCCAGCCCCAAGCTCTGGGTGTCCATTTGCCGAAGATGCTTGCACCCCTCACCCCCCATGGAGACATCACAGGAGGCAGTCACTTCTCCAGATGGGTTTTTGTGTCCAGTTCCTGCCGCCCCTTGGGCCACGGTGGACATAGTGCTTGGGCCCCAGCTCAGATGTGGGGCTGGATGGGGCCCAGCATCCCCCGGTTGGAGTCTGCAGGGTGATGGGATGAACACTGATAATAGTAATACTGATAGACCTTGGCCTGCCCAGTCCTCTGAGTCGGAGGACCACAACTGTGGGAGCAGTGACTTTCCATTTTTGGACACTGAACTTGTAAGGGACCAGTCGTATCAGCTGCATGTTCATAAGTCTGTGGGGCCAGATGGGATTCATCCCACAGTACTGGGTGGATGTTACAGCAGGACCCCTCTCAATCATCTCCCAA
>VYZW01007361.1:365-22185 GCA_013401315.1 Balaeniceps rex | reverse complement strand
TGAAGGAGAACACAACAGACACCACCACCACTTATTACTGGATGAAATAAAAATCCTTTGTGAACACTAAAACTAAAGCCAAAACAGTAATCTACACATAATGGCATGCAGTTTCAGCTTTAAAAAGTATCACACCAGGAAAGTTCAGCATTAAAGACCCCACTCAAACTAATTATAAGCTCATGCACTATAAAACACAGAAGCTAACATAAACCTTTAGTGAACAGGAATCACTATTAGCAGACACCGAGTACACAAATTCTCAAGCAAGAACACCAAGTAGATGCTGTTTTGATACCTGGCAGTTGTTTAGCTCCTGAATAACTTCTTTATTTTCTTTACTAATGTCACACACACAGATGAATTCTGCCTCTCTGTGACCTTTAAAAAACTTTTCACGAATCCTCTGTACAACTGCTATAGCTGAACGGCCAGTGGGAACTGAGCAGTTTTCAATATCCCAGAAGACTCCAATGGGGGGCAAGTTTTCCAGAACTTGGCCCGCTATTGCAACTTCCGGAGACCCTGTACAGGTTTAACAACACAGCTCATTTTAATCTCCAAATTCCAGAAATATTAAACTTAGCATACTATAAACTTTGCACTTGGGAAGCTTTATGTTTTAGAGAACAACATGCCCAGGAATGCAAATTCAGTTTTATTTTCTTAAGGAATCTAAAAAACAAACCGTGTGTTTTCAAAGTTTCTCTTTAACGGAGAAACTTTATACCTCAAATCAGTCTTAAACAGAAGTTTAGTCACTGTTAAGTTAGGATAAAGATGCAAGACAACTTCAGCTTTACTTTTAAACTCTCAAACAACCAAGTAATATATTTAAAAAAAGTTATCAAATGCTGAGATGGCATGTGCCGTGAAAATTGTCTGAAGTTGTATCACACTAAACTCAGCGGGTGCTGTATCAGTAACAAAGTGAAACATGAAAGCTCTTCAAATTTACAGTGTGCATTAGATAAAGAATCTAAACAACACTGGATGAGATTACCACTACAGTGACAGTGATTACAGAAAATTAAGGCAATATGGAACACACACAAAGGTATCCTACAGATCAGGAGAGTGAGATTAAGAGTTTTTGCTATTACAGGCTAAGAAGTGCAAATAAAGTTTCTGGTGTTTCAGCACTCTGAATATCTATTTCATTTTGAATTAACATTATACACCCATTCCATCCCCAGAAAACAACTGGAAAAGGAACACAAGGAATGACACAGAGTCATCACAGGTCAAAAACAAGCTAAGAATTAAAGTTAGCCGAGAATATAGAATTAAGCACTGCAAACAAGTGTCATATTTGTTTGGGTATATGTTGACTAGTTATTCTTCTACAAGACTCACTGGAATTGCATTTTGTAAGCACACTTAATTGGGGCATTGCACCTTAAAAAACTAAAAATGGGTGTAGTCTTAAAATGATAGTAAAACTATCCAATTTCTTATTCTTCCATGACTTTTTTTTAAGTTTGTAACTTTCATACTAGCTATGATTTTGTAACTGAAGCAGCACTAACACTGTAGAAAGACCATGTAATTATTTCACCCAATATTTTCCTCTCAAGAACACTGAAAAAAGCTATATTGTAATTATAAACTTTACACCTTTAATGCATATGAATTGACAATAGACACTACAGACNTCAAAACTCTATGCCAACAATACAGTAAGTTAACTAGGTAGTCAAAACAGGTAAATCCAAGTTATGACTTTGCAAAACAGAAACAAGGTATTTTTTTACTGTTTAGTCTTCTATGACTTTATAAAAGTTTCCAGAGAACAGCGCAATTTAAGAGAACTCTTCATGTGCAAGAGTATTTAAGGAGAACATCCACTAAGTGCAAGTTTCAAACAGATGTGGTTTACCATATTTCTGCGGTGATTTGCCAAGGCTGCTCGTCAGTAGCAAACTCTTCTCATTTCCGGTTCGTTTGGTTCCACAGCCATTACATATTGGGATAGGAACAGGTGCAGTCTGTGCACTTGGAGGAGGAATATTTGGCCAGATTTTAGCAGCATCAACTAGGCTGTTCCTGGTTGGCTGTCGGGACAATTTTTCAAAATACATATTTATTTAGTATACAGTATTAATACATACTATTCCATGCTAGAAATAGTCAGTTTCCCTTCTGCAACAAATATGAGTTCAGATGTACTCTACAAAGTTAATTAACAACAGTATCACTGCATGAAGAAAGCTTCTATCCTAGAGTCTTTCCTAGCATACTTAGCTCTAGATTTCCAAATGCAAGGCAAGATTCTATTAAACTCTGCACATTAAGACATGCCATCTTTAAGAAGTACTAATATGTATCCTAAAAAAAGACCTAGCATGTGAAATCAGCACAATTAAGAGTACAAGGTTGAATCACCTCCCTCTCCTCAAAAAACAGTGTTCATAATTCCAAACATTCTGAATTTACCATTTAGTTTACTGAAATGAAAACATTTCACTTTTATATTAGAAACTCAAATTTGGAAGTTTAAGTAACACATCTTGCCAAAGTTGAGTATATTATTTCACTTCAAATTCCTATTAAAATTCAAGCACAGTTTTAATCAGTTCTAAAGTGTACCAAATTGGTATTGATGTTACAAATTTGGGAAGACTGAACTAAGACCTATCAAACCAAACTGAAACTAGAATATCCTTACAGCGTGAGACATTACACCTGACTTAGAAATGGATCTTTATTGATCAGCTGCCCAAGGGTACATGTTATTAGCCTTTTCTCAGAGTCACTACTATGGAACACTGTAGTTGGAGCTGTCAAGAAGAGGTAACTGTCTTTCAAATCCAGTCAAAATTCTGCTTGAGTACATTACAGATCCCCTGTAAGCTAAACATTGTGATAGTCTCTTTTGTCTTCCTATTGAACTGAATGCTACCTCAGAAAAGAGATCATCTTCAAAAAGGGTATCTGGTATACTTGGACTGTGCTTCACCAACTAGGAGGATGCCAGCTGCAACCCATGGAAGCTGGTGCTTTGCTCAAGTAACATTATTTCAACATTAACCATACACCATGCTTAATGAATGAGAAACGTGATGTATACAAACCTTGCTCAAGCAGTCATTGCAGTAGTGAGAGCCCTTTAAACAAACTGAAGGTGTCATGTTTAGGTGCAAAGGGTTGGCACACACACGTGATGTTAGCTCCGACTGTGCAATATGCTCATCCAAGTGGCCTGTAGCCCCACTTGTGAATTCAGAACAAGGAAAATAGCCAGAAGATGTGCAGCTCTGAAGGGCTGGAAACTGATGCAGTTTGTGCACATTACCATGACAGGACTGGAAATGGAGTTTTCCACAACAGGGCAGATGTTGACAGGAAGATACACTGTTTTCTGTGCACATGCCAGGGAACTCACTCGCAATGCCTGCCAAATTGCTTCTAGCTGGAGGGTTCTTCAGTGAAGATGCAGACTGATAAGCAAATCCTGACCCTACTTGACAAGTAATCGTCCCAGTGCTTTTTGAGTCTAATATTGTGCCAGGGTGAATCAAGTTACCACCACCACCACCACAATGCATTTGTGGAGTACAAGAAGAGTCAGAGCCATGAGCACAGCAGCTTACTTTCGGGCCCGGTGAAAGCGGTATTTGCTGTTGCTGAAGAGGATGAACATCAGGAAGCGGTACTGCTGGAAACAGTTTAGAGCCAGCATTATGAGGAGATGAAGCATCCTTCAATTCTACAGCAGCTTTCTTGTTCTCCATGTAATCTTTCTGGAAAATTAAAGCTCAGTTACATTCAGATACATAAATAAACCAACAATTTTATAGTATAAGTAAGCATATTTTTAGACTGTTACAATTTTGATAACAGAAATTAAGTGTTATCTTTATGATTACTATTACCTTACTGTCTGAACATGTGAAATATTAGAAGAAACATGACAGTTTTATGTGCCAGACTGAGGTATTGGTATCAGTGGATTTTGGAAGCAACAAAACCAAAAAGCTGTAAACCAAATAGCAACGGTTTATAGGCTGCAACTGCAAAGCAAAAAAAGATTTATTTTCTTTAAAAGCAAACATAGATGGATGCAATGCAAAGTAAAAAAACCCACAATTTGGAGGTACATAAGTAATCTTTTACTTTGAATAAAGACTTTAAAATTGTATTAGTTTTAGAAGTAATGCATTAAAAGACTAAGACTTTAGAAAAATCAGAAGTTATATGAAGAAGGTAAACTAAAAGAGGACAGAGAACACTAAATTTTCACAACTATGTAAGTGCTTTTTGCCTACTCTAAGATATCAAGATGCACAGACATAAAGGCATAGACAGAAATACAGGTTGGTGGTTTTTTGGGGGGTTTTTTTGGGGGGTTTTTTTGGTTTGTTTTTTTTTTTTTTTTTTTAAATGGCAGCAGTGAAAACTAAGCAAGGTTATGAGACACACCAGAACAGTCAAGGTCACTAGAGCTAACCTGCATACAACTCACTGCTCCACAGCTTTAGGCCAGTACTTTGGAACAACTTTTACTTTCCAAATTTAATTTAATGCATTTCCTACTACACAGTAATGAATAATTGATTACTCAAGTTCAAAACCATTCCTTTCTACCTGATGCCACATCTTATGAATTGAAGATACATTCTACCAAAAATATGTCTGGAACTGGTTTATATGTTAAATTCCAGAATTTATGGCAACTCCCTTCCTAACCCCTGACATATTAGAATAGCAACACAACCAGACAGATGCTTATCTGTCTCCCCCACGTCTTTTACTTAAAGTCAGATTGAACACACATGAATGAGTGTTACTTAACAGCTGGAGCTTGCTTGCTTAAGTAAGTCATTGTGTTGTACTAGTCTTTCTATTCCTTAGCACTTAAATGTATAGAATCTTAAATGTATAGCATCGTATACAGTTAGAGAACAGGAAAATTTAAAGAAATGTAAACAAGGAAAAATCAGACATTCATGAAGAACAGTATCCACAATTGCTGTAACTACTATATAATAATAGTAATAATAATTCAAAAATTCTAAGTTTGCCTCCAAATTGAATTGATAAAAATCTGGAAGCATGAAGACTACTTCCCTACTCTTCGGCAATAACTTCACAGAGCTTTCAAGAAGCTGCCTTATACACTTTTTAAGCAGTCAGCTGTATTATTCCAAACAGAGCTGTAGAGAGTAAAGCCTTTCAAGCAAAGCAACTTGCCTGCTTTCACCAATGTTGATGAGAGCTGTGAACACAGCTAAAGACCTTAAATTCCCAGGTAGATTTTGTACTTACCATGGTAACTGCTGTCTCCTCTCTCTCCCCTCCCCACTTGCCCCTTCAGTCAGCAATAACACTGCAGTTAGTTATACCGCTCTGTACCGGGATATCAATTATGCTTTTAGTAAAGCAATGAATTACCGTTTTCGCACTGCAAGGCAAAGACTTTTCAGCAGCAGAAAAGCAATTAGAAAGTTTCCAGAGCCATGGTTTAGCATCATCCTCCTGTCGCTGAAGCCATCCGAATGATCTATTGCAGAGGTTCTCCGTCCTGTTTCCTTCCATCATACAGCCAAACAAAAAGGTTCAACATTCTTTCATCCCCCCTTCCTTTCATTCTTCCCACCTGCTAAAGAAAAAAAAAAAATGCATGCTTTAAATAACTTTTAAGGTAAGACACAGAAAAAACACAGTGGTCTTATGAATTTCACTACTGCTAGATCACTGAACCTGCATTATTTATGTTAAATTTAATTATGCATATGGGACATGGCCTTGACTATTCCTGTTTAGTACAGGAATATTCCTCATGACCTGCAGCTCAGGTGAGGTAGTCCGAGGAAAACACTGTTTAAGTCATTAGCTATGGAGTCCCAGAAATACATTGCTGCTGACACAAAATAATTCCCTGAAACTGTCAGTGCATTCTCCTGGAAAGAGAAGCCAGGACATGGGCTTTCAAGAACAGCTCATCAGTAAATACAAAATAGGTGCAACTGAACTCAGCTGAAAGAATTAAACTGCATATTCATTGTTTTTTCCATTGGTTAGCAAAACTACATATACCTGTATTAAGCACACAGCATTTAGTATTTAAACAGAGCTTTACATTATTAAAATGATTTCAAAAAATACTTATAATTCTCAAGCTGCCCCCACAGCACACCACATCAATTTAGCTTTACAGAACCACAAAGAAGCAAAGCAACTTAAGGCCCAGCCACACTGTACCAGAAAAACTATATTTAGTGATGAAGTCTTCTTACCCTCCAACAATGTACTGCCTTCATTAGGCTATACTCCTTCAGTTTTTTTGCATTTAATGTTAAATGCAATAACCACAGAATACATTCCATAGCATTACATTTGCCCCAGCGTTACTTTTAACCACAAAAGTTTGACTATTTTTTTAAAGCAGAAATGTTTATTCACACGAACCCTAAGTACCCCAAAATTATGTTGTATAAAACACTAAGTTAATCAAGTTCTCTAGAGTACGTTACTTCAAAAATGTCTAGTAGCACCAATTCGTTTAGGAATTAAAACGGTAACTGCAGAAAATTAAGAGTTATGTTAACTACACATGTCCGCGCTTTGCCCTCTGCGGCTCGCAGCTCCCTGGGTGCTTCCAGCTCAGCTCGGCCCGGCCCACAGCCCGGGGGGCGACGGCGAGGCCCGACCCTCTCTCCGCCCCAGACAAACAGCCCCAGCGCGCCCCAAGGCGCTGCTGGGCAAACGGCCGCTCTCGCCCGCGGGGCGGCGCCGGGCCGAGGCCGCTGTGCAGCTCCGCCCGGGGGACGGGCTGCTACCCGCCAGGGGAGCGGGCCCCGTCCCCGCCCGGCCGCGGCGTTCCGCCGGGGCCTCCCTGCTGCCACAAGGCGACAGAGGCAGCCCCGGGCTAGCGGGAACCGGCGGGCCCAGCTTGGCTCTGCTCTGCTCTGCTCTGCCGCCGCCCGCCGCGCCTCACCTGAGCCGCCCCCGGCGCCGGCGCCCCTCACATGCCGCCGCGGCCCCTCACACCCCTTTGTTGTCCTCCCTCCTCCCTCTCTGCTCCCTCTGCCGTCAAGCGACGCCGAGCGCCGGAAGCCAGCCCGCTGCCGCAAAGGCGGCTGTCGTAATGCTCTACTCTCTCCTCCTCCACAACACGCAGCGGGCTGGGTCGGGCTGGGAGTGGTGGCTTTTAAACCTAGCCCAGGCCCGGGGCTCCCGGGCCGGGGCGGGGGCGAGTGACGGCGACACCCGGACCCGGGGTAGAGGGGCTGCGGGGGTGCCCGGGCTCATCTGGAGGGTGCCTGGAGCCGCCCTGAGGGGCTGAGGGCGGCACCTGAGGGAGTGAGGGAGGCCCCGCCTCAGGGACACCCGGGGCCCTCCCCGGCGGGACCGCTGAGGAGCCCCCCTGTTCCCCCTTACGCTGGGACCCCACCACCTTACACCGAAGTGGGGAGGTCCTGGTCCGGGCACACCTGAGCCCTGGCCTGCGGGGCCGGGCAGAGCGGTAGGAGTCGGCCCTGGAGGGATCTCCGGGAAGCCCTGCGGAGAGGCCTGGCCTCCCAGCAGGTACCTGAGCAGGTGTGCGCGCTGCTCAGGCCTGCGGCGGGCAATGAGGAAATTGCCACGGCGTTGAACTGGGCTCTTGGAGGTAGTAATTTTTGACGCCTTGCGCAGAATTTAAGCTTTCACTTAGAACTTTTTTTCGCATGCACAAAAATCTTGGTGGGTTGCCAGGAATGGACAGTTTTAACCGTTTTTAAGAGCCTGTCCTTTGAAGGCAGGGCAGTATACAGTCCTAAGCCCGAGGACTCCAGTTAAATGTCAGTACTGCTCAGAAATCTACTGTGTGCTTATTTTAACAGAAGCGTCTGATCTTTCTGTACTGTCCTTCTCTGAGTCACTTTGGGCATCATTAGCTGTGTAAAGAAGTTCCCCAAGTAAAATATATACAGCTTAAAAATACAAAGCAGTTACTGCCTAACAAAAAAGAATAAGCTTCTAACAAGCCACTGGATTAGGCGTTAGTGTGGTCCCCACCTCCTGATAAAACACCTGAAGTCTGCTGGCCAAAGAAGCATCAAGAAATGGGTGGGCCTCCACTGCTACCTCAGTTTTAATAATTTGTCATTCACTGGGTCTGTTGGTGTGGATGACACTGGCAACCCACTGAAGATAACTGGGTTTTATTTATTTTAGGATTTTGATATTGTTCCTCTTGAATTCTTGTGCTACTAATAGTCCTTGTCTCAACAACCCTACCTCTCTTTGCAGTTTTACTTCTCTTTCTACAGATCCAGGTCTGTCTCACGATTTAACAGTTCCCTCAGAAGTCTCGGTCAAAGCTGTGCAGCAAATCCATATCATCCAGGCTGGGCTTGCTCCTTGGCATGCAGGTAACTGAGCCCCTCAAGGTGGGGGGTTAGCGACAGAGCAGGGTGAAGGTCCACTTTTAGGTGGCTCAGTATCTTTTGATCATGAGTGACATCATGGTATTAGGCTAAGTTGTCATTTTACCTTCACCTTTGCCTAATGGGTTGCAGCCACCAGCAAGGTTGAGTCTTCTTAGTGAGAATGCACATATCTACATCCAGTCTTGCCCCTGCTGCCATGGTTCACTCAGGGTGTAATGCTGCTGTGTATCAAGGCCTTGAGTGGTGCTATGTTTTGCTTTTGCTTAACAAGCCAGCACTATTAATGAGCATTTGACAGTTGCATCAAAAATTTGTCAGTTCAAGATATCAGAAGGGTTTTAAAGTAGTGAGAATCTGTTTCTTGCTTAAGCATATGCAAATCCAGTTTTACATATACAGACTGCAGAGAATTATATAACATCTTTAAAGAGACAGAAATAGGTTTCATTGATGTTAAATACTTGCTCTTCAGTGATAGCAATATTTCCATGTCATATTCTAATACATATGTTTGTCACATCTTGTTATGGGTATCAGTAATCCATTAAAAAAAAAAGTTCAGTAGTTTGTAATGACAACTGATGATCAGTTACTGTTCCATCCATAGAGCGAGTGGTTATGTGGTGAGTGACTTAATTCTTGCAGCAAAGCAAATCTTTTTTCCCATAAGAAGCTTATTGCCAAAAGATAACGTGTTGCAACCTTACCAGAACTTGAAGCGTATACATTTTTGCCCACTTAGCCTTCATGGAAGAATCAGTGTGGCATTCACATTAAAATAACCAGCACATGAACCCTAGCACCACAAAAATCTGTCATTTATTAATTATTAATCAGCAAACTAAAAATAAATGCATAAAATCATTTCTTCTTCTCCTCTGCTAATTTTAAAACAAATGTTTTCATTCTTCTTGCAAACAAGGCAGTGATAGTAATTATAGTAACCTTTTTTAAAATATTTATTGCTCATGTACAGCAGTGCCTCTGAGCCTCCGGCATTTTGTGCTGTTACACTAACAGTGCTGTTATACTGTTTTGGAACTGGATGAGAGGCTAAACAGCTTCCTCTGAAATCTCAGAATTTTTGCTATGCTTTACAAGTATTTCAAGATGAGAACTATTAAAAATACTCAGGTGTACCTTTGATATCATCTGTGTACTCACACTATCCTCAAAGATTTGTTCAAAGAGTTGAAGTAGAATGTATTTTGTCCCAAACTTGCGAACAATGTATAAATTTTTTAATTACTGGGGATGTACTACAACAGTATGTGGTTTATTTTCTGTAACTTATCTGATAATAAGAACATTCTTGAGTAATGACAGAACTGCAAATTGCTGTTAACCCAGTTTTTTAAAAACCTAATTTAGTTTTCTATTTATAATTGTATAATAGTTTGTCTCCATTTACTTCTGCTGAATATCTGACCTCAAAATATAATTATTTTGCTGAACACCTGACCTGAAAGTATAATTGTTTTGCTCACCTTATCATAGCTATGGATAGATTTCTCTTAGTGGAATATTCTTACAGAAGAGCGTCCATCCTCTTCGTTACAGTCCCAGCCTTGTTCTACAAAGTCTTTGGGAGAGGCACATTCCCAATTTAGACAGTTAAGTCTTTTCAGGATCAGACTCTGCTCCAGGCCTGGTATTGCATCACAGAAATGCAATGGTAAGTAAATTAAACTGGGATAGGGGCCCCTGCGTGTGGGTGCCTATCAGCCAGCAGTTTGTAAAACGTGCTGCAGGGGTGTGAAGTGATACTCAGTGACATATGGCCATATGTATGTGGGCTGGAGTGTGTCTACACACAGGTGGTAATTTGTGTTTTTGTTTTGACTCAGGAAACAAATGCCAGACACACCTAATGACCAAGTGTTTGTGTACACTGTTGGGTAGGAATACACCTAGGGCACTTGAGAAAGCCTCCGCATGCCTCAGTCCCCTCCATATTGATCCTGCGTGGTGAGGGCATGGCAAGTAATTTATTGGCTGCATTGAGCTGCAGCTCCGTTGCATTGTCTGTGGGGAGCTTGTTCCCCCCGCGGATGCTTGCGGCTCATTTTCTGGAATGATGACATCATGCTGAGATGTAGATGAGTGCAAGTGTCTAATATTTCATAGACTGCTTTGTCCTTGCGACACAGGCTTCAGTGACACAGAAGCCTGTTCCTTGGTTGTGAAAAGGGGACTTAAGTCTAAAAATACTGCGCTGGTATTAAATAGTTACGGTCACTGTCTCACTGTTTGCTCTTTCAGAAGAGACTTTGGAATAAAAAATAATAATATTTGGTGTAAAGCTTTTCCTCTTTTAGAACATTTCAAGGGAAAACACGTATTTAAAATCACAAGACGGTGGCAAATGCTGATTTATACCGGTAACACCTTAGAAGATGCAGGCCCTTGTGCCCACTGTAGCTTGTAAAACACTGATGAAAGGCTTTAGCGTGGTTCACGCGTACCAGGGCTGAGCGTGAGCATGCACGGAGCACGCAGCCGAGGACGGGTCGTCGCTCCCCACTTTGGAGGCCACAGCTGAGGGCCGGGACTGGTGGCGGAGGGACGGGACGGGACGGGACGGGACGGGACGGGACGGGCTAGGCTGGGACCGCCGCGGCCGCCGCCGCCCCCCCGAGCGCCTTTTGAAAGTAACCAAAGTTTCCAAACCTTCCAGCAGGCGCGTTCTGGCGGCGCTGATTGGCGGAGCCCCCCGCGGCACGTGACCAGCAGCCAATGGGGTGGCCGTGTCGGATTGGGCTAGGGAGAGCGGCGGCTGCCGGCGCGGAGCTCGGTGGGCCGGCGGCGGTGGCGGTGAGAGACCGGGGCTCCCTTGCGCCGCCCGGCAGGCGGGAGGGTGGGCGGACGGGCAGGCAGCGCTCCGGGGCTTCGCCCTCTGGCGGAGCGCCCTTGCCGCGTGTAGAGGAGGGAAGGGTGGTTTCGGTGCGGCGCAGCCCTCCTGGTGTCCCTCATCCTGCGGCGGTAACTGGGGCAGGGTCGGGGAGGCACGGGGAGACGGAGCTGGGACCTGCCTGTCTGCGGCCCCCCGCTCCTTCCCGCGGCCCCCCCCCCGCTCCTTCCCGCATCCTTCCTTGCGAACCTGAATCCCTTTCTGCTTCTGGAGTTGCTCTCGCAGTTGCCGGTGGGGAGGGGAGCGTAGGAGCCGTGCCCGCTGGCTTGGCTCCCTCCCGGCTTCGTGCTCCGAATGGGAATGGGAGTGCTGCCTAGCTGACTTCCTCGCTTGCAGCTGGAAGCATCAAGGTCAGGCATTTCAGGAAAGAAAACTTTGCGGAGTTTCCTTAGGAATCGTTGGAAACTCGAAAGTATTGGAGCTGAACTGGTATCTGAAAAGACGAGGGCTTTGCTGAATTAAGCCTTTTGGTAGAGAAGACCCTGAGAAGATGATAATTCTTTTCAGTGCTGGCTGTGGGATTCTGTAGTAATCCAGCACTCTGATGACCTCTTCCTGTTCTTTCTCTCTTTTGTATTGCTTAAACAAAAGAAAATAGGCCCTTATGGTATGGGAGAACCCTTGCAAGGGGACAGTTTTAAGAAAATGTAACTTTCATAGGATGGGAAAGCTATTTGTCAGGAGCAAAGAGGGTTTTTGTTTTGTTTTACAGTTAGGAGAAAAAGTCTAGTAGGAGCTTCATCATCTCTGCCATGGATGGTATTTATGGTAGTGTTTTACTCTTAACTTTGTATTACAATATGAATTGCTCTGACTCAGACCATCGGGCCTTGCTACAAAGATAGGCCAACATTGTTCACCAAGCTAAAATGTTCTTTTGTTTAAAAAAAAAAAGTATTCGGTATGCAGAGTTGTTTTGTGTCCTTAATTCTAGGACTGAAATATAATCTAAATCGAGGTCCTCATGAATTTGGTGAACTCGGACTCTGATTCCCAAATTGAAGTTCCTTCAATAAGTTACTGTGTAGCTTTTCATAGTGGTTTTTTTCCCTTAAGAATTTTGCAATTCTGCTCTTGCTTGTATGAAGTTGTTTCCTGTGACATTTCTGCTGAGGTATTTTTCTCCTTGCAGAAGTCCATTCCCCACCCATGAACACTTCCACTTCCTGTATGATGTAGAGGTTTTGTAATGTCTGTGACCCACACTTGTGCTGCTTGCACGCAGGAAGTCTGGCCAGATGTCTCTTCGGGCTTCATGTGTACGAAAACAAATAAGGTGCAGCCAGTGTGTGCCTGCTATAGACTGTGACTTTCTCTCTGTGTGTTTTCTGCATTTGCCAATGTTTAACAAAACATTGCTAAAACCTCCTTCACCTCCCTCTCCCCTTTTGTAGTGAGCCTAGACAATGATTTCCTAATTGGTTTAATTTACTTTCCAGGCATTTTGCTTACTGTCTCCAAGCTGTTAATAATCAAGGGGAGGAGGCAGCAGGGGGAAAAACAAAAAATCAGAGCCCTACCCTTTCTGCAAGCAGTTTAGAAAGATTTATGTGAGCAGTTTTTGTTTGTTTGGGTTTTTTTTAAATAAATTTCAGAAAAATAAAAAAATCTTTAATACTTTGTCTAAAACTTGGAATTTTTCTCTTCAGTTTAAGTTTGTATCTTGCGTCTTTGGTTAGTCTGAAAATCCCTGTGAGCTAAGATGTGGTACAGGCGTACAGGGAACCCAATAGGTCTTTCTTGTGTGTTGTGGACAAAAAGCATGTGCCTGTGGCATGGGACAGTAGTGAAACAATCTCTGCCATGTTGTGTCATCTCTGTGGAATAAGTATAGGTCCACAGTCCTTCCATGTATTTGCAGTTTAACAACTAATTTTAAATTATAAGTACTCTTTAGTAATGGTAACCATGAAACAGAGCATACTCTTAACGGATAACATCCTTAGTGGGTCCATAATCTCATGTTTACAAAGGCATACTTAGAAACCAAAGGGGACAGCATCTTTATGCTTCTGTGAAAGTTATCAAGGTTCTGTGGAACTCTTATAAATCATATGGCTCGGTTAGGGAAAGTTCTTTTGTATGTGACCATGCAATCTAAAAAAATGCAAATTAGTACATTCTTTTAGTCCTTCCAAAAACATACGTGAGAGCCAGATATGAGCATATTCAAGCTTTTGAGGCCATCAGGAGCTGTGTCTTTTGGTTCCAAAGGGTTGTTTGAAAGCTTTTGAGAGCAAGATGTCTTGCACTCGTTCATTTTTACCTTGTCTGACTTCTTTTTGTTGACTGTCTGAACGTAGATACAGGATTTATTGTAATGTCTGTGTCAGAAGAATCCCTCTTTGGAGACTTTTGAAATATATTTTAATTTGTGTAGCAAAACCAGGCATACCCTGGGTGGAATCTCTGTTCTTGAAGAAATACAGAAACTTCCTGTTGTCCAAGAGGTGAGAAATAACCATCTAAAGGAAACTCCGGCTTGCTGTTCTCTGGAGTGGTTTGACCACAGTAATGGATGCTGGTCTTTCTTGGTTTCTTGTTGCACCCGCATCACTTCTTTGTGTCTGACCCTTCTTCCCTGTTCCTCATCTGTAAAAGAGAAAATTTTTTTTCTTTACAAATGTGCTGCAAGGATTGGGGTGTGTGTGTACACAGTTCCTTGAGCATAAGGGGATGCCCATTAACATCAAAGGCACTTTCAGTTCACTTAAAAATAATAGAGTAGATGTGTTGTAAACTATCCTAGGTCAAGAATGTTAATTATGCTTGGTTGTGATTTTCTTTTTAATGGGCAAGGGTACTATTTGGAAAATCACTCCTCCTTACTCACACTCCTTTTCCTCTCTTTTTTCCCCCAGCGCATACTTCTCTAAATACATACAAAGAGCAGCAACCTTGAGACTTCTTGCTGGAAGTGTGTCAATACATCACACAGTGGTTTTATTTGTTAGAAGGAAGACATGTAGCTTTGTCTAATTAACATTTTGTGTCAAGAAACTGAATTATAAAAACTAAAGCTTAGTAACTTTTCCCCTCACCTGCCAGCTTCCCTTCTAAGTAATAGTGTAACTTCTGTGAGTGCGTAGCTGATACTGTGCATTGAGGTGTGTGGGCACAGCCCGCTTCTCTGTGACAGCTGCTTACTCTTTGCTCAATAATCTCCTGAAAGTCACCTAGGCTGTGGAAAGGACTTGTGCTTTGCAGCACTGCTTGGGTATGTAAGAATTGGGCTTTAGATCCCCAGACTACTTTGAGTACTTGATACTGTTGTCTGTAGTAGAGGTAAGAACTACTTATGTTTGTCTCAGTAGAGTTACCAGATAGATAGCAGGCTGCTAATCTTGTTTAAACCAGGTGATTTTCTGGAGAGGACAGTCTGAACACAGGTTATGAATAATTTTTTCCATTGAGTTTAATAGATGTGCAGTGGATGCACATTTTCTTTAGCTATGACATGCCGCTCAGAAGGTCTACTCCAGCACTTCCTGAGTATCATAAATAAGAAGAGTAGAAGGCAGGACTGATGTCTAAATGATCTTTGAAGGTTTTGGCTTTGGCTATTTTTTTTCCTCTTTATTCCATCAGGATTACCTCTAGGAAATGTTTTGCTCAGTAGATCTGGAGCTGAAACTTGGTAGAAGAACTGTGTTTCCTCAGTCATTAGATTTCAGCGATACAGTTTTCTGACAACTGCCACTGTCATGAATTGTTCAACTCCACCTTTATTTACTGTCCTTGATCTATTTGGGTTTCTATTAAATTGATAATGTCTATGTGGAATCTTTGCCTCACCCAGGGTTGCACATGGGCAGGTTATCCAGAGCATTAGGTCTGATGTTTCTCTGTTGTCAAGACTAACTCCTATAAAATGATATCTGCTAGTGACCTGTTTATTAGAGTGCATCATGCACATCAGAGGGCATTTATTTAATTATGGTGTCTAGATACTTAAGTCTTCAAGTGGGAGTGACCAGCTTAAGGTTCTTGATTCCCCTGTGGCTCTTTCATGTGTCTTTCCCATTTGGGACTATGTCCTCTGACTGGGTTTATGCTGGATTGCTCACTGGGTTGCTGCAATCTATCTGCATACCTAGTCCAGCCAGGTGGTATCCCACTAAAACCTCTGTGGAGCTTTTATCCTCACTTCCCTGGGAATTTCTGGAGCTCCCTTCTCCCATGGCCCTCTGAGGTATCCAGGTATATTGTGGCTCTCAGCTCTATGTGGATTGTGATATTTCAGGTTTAAAGTCAGGTAGTTTTGCCTATGTTGACCTAGGGAGAAATTTCTCACGTGTCCAGCAGTTATGTCCATAAAAAGCTTCAGTGTTCCTGGAAATATTAACACGGGAAATTAGTATCTTGAGTACCTTATCTGTGTCTCTTTGAAGTTTCTTTTTAATTTCGGGGTGTCTTTAGGATTGTTGAAATTGACCTTAATGCACTGTCTTTGCAGCTGAAGTTGTGCCTGAGATGTCTTCTCTTTCGCTTGTGTTCTGTGTACATTGGCACAGCTGTGGCTAAAGCTTGAGGTTTGGTGCTCTGTGCCATATAGTCAGAGGGTGGGGAAGGTGCTTGCTGCTGGAGATGTGGCATAAGCATGCAGCAGCCTTGGGAGAACTGGGGAAAGGGACCTGATTAGTCAGTAGTGATTCTTTCACATTTATCCAGCAGAGCCCTGTCAAAGCTGGTCTTTAGTTTGGTCTCCAGACATGCCGTGACTTCCTGGGAGGAGGGGTGCTCTGCTCTCCTGCAAAAAGTACTGAGGTAGCTCACTGCATTAGCTCTTATGCTCGATCCTTTAACTTTCCAGGGGGAAAAAAATGAAACGGGAGTTTTAAACTTTGAGGACTCATCATGGAAGGCTCGGAAGGACATCACTTCAGCTCAGTGGAAGAGGAAACCAGATACTGGAAAGAGCTGGCTATGAAATACAAGCAGTGGTAAGGCAGTGGCTTCATTCCTCTAAGTTGTTTGATAGGCTGCTGTCGTGGTTTAACCCCAGCCAGCAACTAAGCCCCACACAGCCACTTGCTCGCTCCCCCCCGGTGGGATGGGGGAGAGAATCAGAAGGGTAAAAGTGAGCAAGCTCATGGGTTGAGATAAAGACAGTTTAATAGGTAAAAAAATAGGAATAGGAAAAAAAAAAAAATAGGATAAAGCTGCGCACACAAGCAAAGCAAAACAAGGAATTAATACACTACTTCCCTTCAGCAGGCAGGTGTTCAGCCATCTCCAGGAAAGCAGGGCTCCATCAAGCGTAACGGTTACTTGGGAAGACAAACGCCATCACTCCGAACATCGTCCCTTCCTCCTTCTTCCCCCAGCTTTATATGCTAAGCATGATGTCCTATGGTGTGGAATATCCCTTTGGTCAGTTGGGGTCAGCTGTCCCAGCTGTGTCCCCTCCCAGCCCCTTGTGCACCCCCAGCCTGCTCGCTGGTGGGGTGGGGTGAGAGGCAGAAAAGGCCTTGATTCTGTGTAAGCACTGCTCAGCAGGAACTAAACCATCCCTCTATTATCAACACTGTTTCCAGCACAAATCCAAAACATAGCCCCATACCAGCTACTATGAAGAAAATTATCCCAGCCAAAACCAGCACAGGTGCATAAACACTGCATGCGAAGACATAGATAGCACCACATAGGGGAGTAAACTCAAGGTGGTTCAGCTGTCTTGAGTGGTAGCAGTAGCAATACTTCTGCATAAACTACAGCAGCCCAGAGTCCTTTACGCTTATTTGAGCAGTGAATCTGTGCTGCTGTGGCACTGATGGTTTTGGTCCTTGCTCTGGTTTGAGTAGGACTGCATGTGCTGAAGTTGTGCCTCTGACTGCAGTCTGTGGACAGACAGCCCGGGTAAATGTAACTTACTGCAAAACCTTGTTGAGGGTGGATGATCCGGGCCATTGCAGACAGAGATGCTGCTGTTCGCTCTTTATATCTCTGTGTGGATCCAGAATGGTTTGATAGCACGTAGGTGGAGGAGGATCATCCCTGGCTGAGAATGGATATGCTTTGCTCTTCTCTTTAGCTCAGTGCATTGCTCTAAATGCAGTAAAGGGTGAAAAAAATCCAAACCTTTTAGATGCTGATATTGGTGGGTCCTTTCTTAGACCGGGTGTTCAGACCTTTCAGTGCTGCTTGTTTAGCTTGCTAGAGGATTATTTCAATGGCATTGTTTAAGAATATAAGAACACCTTTCCTTCCATCTTTCTCTTTTTTTCTCACTTTTTATTGCTAATTGAAAATGACTTTTTTCATATTTCCAAATAAAAAATTGAATTCAATAATAGATTAAATATGCAGACAGCAGTGGACAATGTACAAGCTAAAGAGACTCCACGTGTCCTCAGCACGTATAGTGTGAAGACAGACTTTGGGATTTTTCTATTTATTTGATGTTTTTTTATTTACCAGTTTGCTATGGGCTGGCTTCCCATGCTTGAGGGGGAAACATTTGCATATGGTCCTATCTTCCTGTTGAATATGTATGTTGGAGGAGGGCATAGAGCCTTCTATGTTAAAGGGCAGTATTTTTTTTTTTACTTTGAGTGTACAAGAGATTTTTTTTTTTTTTCTTTGTTCATTATGATGAGTTCTGTTGCTGGAATTGCTTTCTAGTGCTGAGAATACACAGGAGGAACTGCGTGAATTCCAAGAAGGGAGTCGAGAGTATGAAGCTGAACTGGAGACTCAGCTACAGCAAACAGAATCCAGAAACAGAGACCTTCTGTCAGAAAACAATCGTCTGCGAATGGAACTGGAGTCAGTTAAGGTAAGAGTGGATGATGCATACAGCATCTGTACATCCTCAGTGCAAAGGTGAATGAGACAAGCACGTGCAGATTCAGCTTGCCTTGTGGACAGGGACCTTCAGTATTGAAAAGGAATTGAACAGAAAACTGCAAAAAAGAAAATCTGTCTACTTTGAGGGTGCTGGATACCTTAGTAATGTTCCTGAACCCTTGTTTGCAGGTTGTGGCTATGTGTCAGGATAGATTTGAGACAGGAGAAAGTTTTTTTACAGTAGAGTGGAGAGTAGACATGAGCAGAGCTGCTGTTCTATTCCTTCTTCCATCTACTTAGTGCTTTTGTTCACAGCTTTCTTGTCCGCATTGTGCAGACACAGATAATATTGCAGAACAATGAAAATACAAACATTCTAGCTGTGTTCTTGCATTACATAAGAAAACTCAGTAGTTTTAAACCCTTTTTACATAGTTGTGTATTTATTATCTGGCATTCCAAATAAGCTGGGAAGCAGCAGTCAGTGGGTAACACATAGAACTGAGAGGCATAAAAGTTTCCGTCCTGGTTTCATTACTGAATCTGTCTGTACTTGAGGGAAAAATAATTTATCCTCTTTACGCTTGGTTAGCCTTCTGTGAAACTAAGAACCAGCTGAAAAGTGTTAAATCCCATAATTATAAAACATAAAGCATATGAACTTATTGAGATGGAACTTCTTACCAGAGTGACTTAAGAAATAATGAAGCTATCTAGAGTATGAAGAGTGATGAGTCTGCCTCATTTCAGTCTCATTGAAGATGCTGCTAGTCCCCTGTGCTGGTTGACAGGTTTAGGAAATACTGGTAAGTTTTCTGAAGCTTGGAAAAAAAATTGTCACTGAAGTTGGTGTGCCTTTTTAAAGTTTGATCTTGTTGGCCTTGTACTTAAAGGTGAGGTATAGTCATGCAAGAAACACTACACTGTATTTTGTAGGGCTAGGTCAATATCTGTGGAACCAGAGGTTAATTAAATTACACTTCTAATCAATTGGATGCAATAATGAGCTAATGGGAGTAAAGGTATTTGTATAAGTGATTAATCCAGGTTTGCAATGCCTTTTGTCTAAACTGTTGTCCAAATTACTGTCTTAAGGAAATATTCTTCCATTCCAGGCAGAGGTTCTGTCCCTCTAGCACCAGCTTAGTGATTCTACTCGGCCCACCCCTGCTTTTTGATAGCAAAACCTCCAAGGCTTGTTTCATTGTATTTGTTATGTTGCACTGATCTTTGTTCTTGTTGTATTAGTGCCTTAGCAGTGTTAAATGCTCTGCGTGTTGTATGGAGTATTGGTCTGCTGTTCCATGTAGCCACATAAAGCTATGGAAGCTGGGTTTGGGGAGAAGGCATAAGTTTGACAAAAATAAAACATGCAGTTCATGTAATTGAGGAGGGTGTGGACTATTTTCTTTCTCTAGAGGAGCTAGGATGAGAGGAGGGGACAATGAACCAGCCAAAGCAGTCAAGAATGAAAATAGTAGGAAACAACATAGAACCTCAAAAAGTGGAGGGTAAACATATTTTTAGAAAATCTTAAATTATTCTTCACAGTAGATAACTTTATTGAACCATATTCTACTTGAAACAAACCTTTTAACAATTGGCTATTCATGCAGCCTGAAAACTGCAGCAACAGCCTGCAGTGAAGGAACAGAGACTCCATTGATGGCCAGATCAGCTGATAGTTTATTACAATTGGCTAAAAACAAAGACTCAAACCTTGCCGTTCTGTTCTTTTATCTGAACCAATTCAAGAGCAAAGCATTAAACTCATGAAGCTATTGAGCAGCAGTGTTAACTGAGCCCATCAAGGGTTGGTGTCTGCATCTAGGTCAACGCTAGTGAACTTTGCAAGGCCCACACAGCTTGTGGCTTTGAGCTTACCAGCATGTAACTATGCTTCAGAGATCGGGAATTATGGCAATGTCACCACACTGTAATCAAGAATTTCTTAATTCAGAATGGGTATCTCTTTCCCTCCTCCTTGTCTATGCGTTTCATGTGCTAAAATAGCTGTCTTCAAATTATCAGTCATGCTAGACTACATGCCATGGTTTTCAAATTCCAGTACATGGATTTGTTTTCAGTCACTTCAAGTGTGTTGTACTTAAATTCTGGATGGAGAAAGCACTTCAGGAATACTACTTATACAGCAATCTTGGAGTTTCAAAAAAACCTCTGGCATGTTGAAAAGATTTGATAGCAAGGTGCTGGAGTGTAAAGCGTTGCAGTAGATGGTGTGCTGTGAAGCTTTCCCTGTCACATGATGTGGAGCTAACTCCGCATATAGCAGCAATAGCAGGAGAGAGGTATTTGATGGAGAAGCTAAGCCTTCCTCCCTGCCTGTGCCTCTCACAAATGTACCCTTGCATACATGCTGTAAAGGAGACAGAGTTTGGTTTAGGTTCACATCCAAAGCATGTTGCATAACCGCACCTGAAATGTTTTGTGATTGAGAACTCTGAACCTGCTTTGGGCTAATAAAACCACAGGGGCAGTGGAGAATCCTGCTGGTTCCACAGCAGTATGTAAGAGTGTCACACTTGGATATTTTTTTTTTTCTTGTTATTTAGGCTCCTAAGTACTGCTTGACTTTTTATTAGAGTTGAAAATAAGTGGCTTTTCTTGCATCCTGCTTTGTGTGTTGCTAAAGCTCTTGAGGTTCAGAAATTGTGCTGAGTCTTGCTGTCTGGGAGAGCAAGGAATGGCCCTGTGTTGTGGAGGTCAGGAACTGCTCCCCAGCACCATTGTTTGATAAGGAGTGACAGGAAGAGCTCTTGTCTGCTGGCAGTCCAGAAGTATGTGAGCAATTGGCTTTGTTGGCATTTTACCATATGATATTTCTCAAAAAAACTTAACAGCGTCTGCCTCTGCCTTTAAATGGGGCTCATACAATGCCACAGAAAGAGAATGTGCATTGCTAAATCCCTGATAGGCTGTTTGATTTGCCTTTAATTAGGAAAAGATTGAAATGCAGCATTCAGAAATACATTCGAGAACTTGAGCAAGCAAATGATGACTTGGAAAGAGCAAAAAGGTGATCCACCTTCTCTGTTTTCTTCTTCCACCTCTGTTCTGTCCTGTGAGCTTGGTGTCACTGAGCTGTTTGTGATGCTGTGCTTGTTAGCACTGCCATTCTGAACTAACCACTTAGGTGACGATTGTGGTGAAGATGTTTGTGGCAGATGGGAAATGTGATATTTTTTTTTTCCTTTCCACTCCCTCCACTGCGCTCTTTCATATCTTACAAGCTAAAATAAAAAAAAAAAAACACCAAAGCAAACCAAACAAACCACAGTGTTACCCCTTTTCTTGCGAAAGAGGGAGTTCCTCTATGTTTTTGAAGGATCTGATAGGAACATCTTGTGCACTCTTTTTCAGAGCCACTATAATGTCTCTGGAGGACTTTGAACAGCGTTTAAACCAGGCTATTGAAAGAAATGCTTTTCTGGAGAGTGAGCTGGATGAGAAGGAAAACCTTCTGGAGTCCGTGCAGCGCCTGAAAGATGAAGCTAGAGGTTAGACAGAAATTACTTGTATTTTTCCCTTTCTCCCCTCCTGGCTTGTAGCTGTTCAGTCCTCTCCATATATCTTAGAGCTTGGCTTTTAAGTTTGCATCTTTTAAATCTGCTATCTGAAATGTAGAAGCAAATGAGGAAGCTTCAAGACTGTTCCCCCCGACTCCTTGAACTCCTGACCTTGTTCCAGAGCAGCTCACAGAAGCAAAAGCCTGTTCCAGCCTTCT
>VYZW01007360.1:10696-55981 GCA_013401315.1 Balaeniceps rex | reverse complement strand
CGCTGCCCCGCCGCCGCGCTGCTCCGCGCCGCTGCGCTCCGCGCCCGGCCGCCGGCGGGAACAAAGGGCCGCGGGCTGAGCGCTCTCTCCCTGTGCCCAGGACGCGGCGCTGAGGCTGGTCGCCCGCCGCCGCCGCGCTCCCGCCCCCCCCGCCACACAAAGGCAGCCGCAGCTGGACGGGCGAGGGACCGCGCTCCACGCCAGGGCTCCGGTGCAGCGTCTCGGCTGGTCTTCTCCATACTCATGAACATACAAAGGTCAACCCCTATCACGATAGCACGATATGGGAGACCACGGAATAAAACCCAGGATTTTGAGGAGCTCTCGTCCATACGGTCCATCGAGCCAAGCCAGAGTTTTAGCCCGAATCTAGGCTCGCCGAGCCCGCCGGAGACCCCGAACTTGTCGCATTGCGTTTCTTGCATCGGGAAATACTTATTGTTGGAGCCTCTCGAGGGAGACCACGTTTTCCGAGCCGTACATCTGCACAGTGGCGAGGAGCTGGTTTGCAAGGTAATACCTCTTCTCCTTGTTCTCCCCCTGGGTTAGCCTGCTGTCGCGTGTGGGTTTCCTGTGTCTTGCAGGAGGGCCAAGCACGGTCGTGTAGCTCAATTATTAAACAGTTGAGAAACAAAAGACAAGGAGACAGGATTAAAGGCGCATCCTGTAACTTTTCCCTCTCTCTAGACAATGGCCACGTTAGAGCGGTGGCCCGGAGCCAGTTCTGCCTCTTACCCGGGGGATATTGTTCTGGAAAGAGCCGTCCTTCAAGTAGGTCTTAACGTGAGTTCAGATCAGGAGAAAGCCTCATCTTCCCCACTCTCACTTTTCAAAATGGAGTAGGGAATCCCCAGCTAATTTTAAGGTGTTGGGACCTGCTGGCTTCCTCGATTTTTTCCTGTCCCTCGTTCTGTGAGTTGGGGTGCAGAAGAGGATGGAGAAGCAGGGGGGAGACTGCCATCAGCTTTGTCTTAAAAGTGATTTGAAAAAAATCCACATCGAATTAACCAGCCTGAGCTCCCTCACCGTGGAGGTTGTTTGCAAACAGCATCCTCCCCCATTGCACAACTGAGCAAGAATAAAACCTGCACACCTACGTTTTTTAGAAGAGCAGACAAAATAGCTATCCCACTCTTTGTAGCCTGCCTGCTTTTCTCTGCCTCCTCCCAATTTGCTCCTACTATTCAAAGGTGAGCTGTGGGAAAAAGAAACCCACATGTGTGCACGTCTGTGGAGGGATGTTTTTCTTTTTTCGGGCTGAGGGAATATTTTCCTTTGTTCCTAAATTGCGATTCTCATTGTCTGTAGCGAGCCAGACTCATGCCCAGCAAACTGAGGCAGTACCCAATAGTAGTTTTTATAACTGCGTAGCAAATTGCAACCTTGCAACTCACGCTGCAGCGTTTGTATTGTTCCCAAAATATGGAATTGTGCCATTTGGCTATCTTGGGCAAATTTCAAGTGTCGAACTAACTGCGAAACGGAAAAGTAGACGTATTATAGCTTATTTGTATTCCAGGGATTAATGATAGTATTGCTGACTGTTTCATACTTTCTCATACTTAATTCATAAGAAGTTATGGACTATGCTGTAGCAGGGGAGTGAAAATAGTAGCTCCTGTTTGCTATTTGGAAAGATTGGAGTTCAGAGGACAATTTAAATATGCCTACTGATTGAGTTATAAAACCTGATGTTAAGGCAGCCTAGGACTTTTTGTGATTATTTAGGGGGAAAAAGGGCCCGTGACTTTGCAAAGGGCTAATATTGCATGCTGAACTGAATGCTTTGTTACTAAACTGAAACAGAACATGAGAATTTCTAGAATGAAAGCCCTGCTTGGTGCAGTAGTACAGTGCCGCGCTCTAGGACATTGGCATCTTTTCATGAAATAAACAGATCCCACAAAGCTGCTGCTCTGCATGAAATTATAGGTGAACTTGCATAGCAAGTAGTAAAGCGAGGGCTATGCTCTTCTTTGTTTCCTGTTTGGTTTGCAGGATTAAGGCACTGTTTTGATAACAGTATGAACAGCATAACTGCAGCTCACAAAGAGTGGACTTTATTTTTTTTTCCTTCCCTTTTAGCTGTGTGTTTTTGAGCTGATCCTGACATTTGAATAGTATCAGTTTTTCCATATGTGTGAGGCACTACTTCTAGCTGTGCTCCAAAAATATGATCTTAGCCTGAATTGCTGGTTTGTGAATACGCAGTTGTCAGTCCTGAACTCATCTTAATTTAATGCGTGCTTTAAAATGCCTGCAGTATCATGACTACTATTTGTCAAGTAGCCTTCCGGCTAAGAGACCTGCTATCTGGTATCTTATTGAAGATACTCTTAGAGGTTGCTTGCAGAAACATTGGTTTGGATAACAGACACATACTGATGATTCTCAAGATTCATTTGGCTGCACCCACTGACTGTACAGATGCCGTTATTTGCTTCAAGGCTCTGTGGCATCCAAACAATGGTAACTTCTCACTTCCAGTTCCCAGCGAGAACTAAGTCAAACTGCAGCTTATTGGACATTTGCTGAATTGAGGCCAGGGATCTTAAAAGCTGGGATACAAAGAAGCTCTTTATAAAAAGTATTCTAGATCGTAGCAGTACGATAGCACTTCCCATCTCCTCCCTTTCAAACATAGTACTGGTACGTACCCAGACCTACTTATTTAACATAGTCTGAGAACCACAAAATGTAACTGATTTAGATCAGGATAATCTGGTTAGGAGAGAATTCTGGAAAGGCTTTTTTTCACATGAGGGTTTGAGCTGCACAAATGTTCCTGCTTAAATTTTATTTTATAGCAGCCGCTTTGTAGAAGAGCCATTCACTTACAATGTAGTAGTTATGAGTTTTGAGATCGAAATGTCAATGAATTCTCCTCTGGAATGGATTACACACCAGGGATTTTAGCAACACCCCCTCCCCACACTGGTTCCGCTTCCCTGGTGTCCTCCCATGTCACCAGAATGCCTCAGTGCTAATCTACCCCCCCTAGAATGTGTTGGATCTGTTTGGCAGCCTGCCTTTAAGGTTGTTTTTGCCTGTGCCGGAGTATAGCAGCACAGGTATGGGGTGGGGAGAAAGAGGTGTGTGAGGAGGGGGTGTCCCAATTTCTTGGGGTTTGGGAAACTCCTTTTCTGCAGAAACAGTTTGTTAGGATTGCACTCTGAAGCATTAAATGACTCAGGTTTTGAAGCCTCAGGTAAATTTTGATTGAACTGTATCTCTCTCACTCAGTTTTGAAAGCTTTTTAAAGCCTCAAAGAAAGCAGGAAGATCTGCTTCTTGGAGAGGATACAAATACCCACTATTGGAATACAAATACTAGAACACAAAAAGAAGACAGACAATTGCAGTTTAAACCAGTTGGCTAGAGACTTATAAGGGTTCTTCATTTTTATGTTCAGTTAGAATGACACATGACTACCTTAAATTCTTTTTATCAAAGTAACAAAACACCCAAGAGCAAGTTACATATTAATAGAATTTTTATGCTGGTGGAAATGCTAGTCCCTTGCTTTGTAGTACCTCTGGAGCAGGTATAATTAAAAATAAAAATCATTCCTGTCAATACTTTGCTCATATTCTCTTTTAGCACACTGACTTCTGTTATTCTCAATGAAGTCTTTCTTTTTGTAATGTGGGCATTTCTCAACTGACTCAAATACTGATTCATTCGTCATCACTAGATTATAGTAACTTTTTATATTTGGGTTTCCCAGCAGCCTTTTTAATTCTTACAGCTCATTCATAAGATCAGTGATAGCATACTCACTAGTAAAGGGACACTCTGCTTTTAATGGAGCACTTGATTGAAATGCAGAGAGTTCAGGCTGGTTTTGTCTTTGCCTTTTGAAGGATGTTTGTCTGCACTCCAACAGGCAGGGCTATTTCCCCAGTTGTCCTTCTGATCTTATAAACAGCCATTGTAAAACTGAGACTTTGAAAGTGAAAGTGACTTTGCTGTTTGTCAGAGATGAAAGGAAGGCAGGAAGTAAATATGAATAGCGCTAGGTGGTATTTTAAACCTGAAAATCCTTAAAGCTCTAATGGGTTAATAAAATCAAGAGAGAGAGAGGCATGTGGATCAGGGTGGATTTAATGTGACAGCTTCTCAATACAAAGCTACTGGCCATGTTCTCTATGAGTTTATTTGGATGGAAAATAGAAGATAAACACATTTCCTTCTAAGTACTGCTCCTGTATGTCGCTGGTCTTCAGAGCTTAATTCAGATTACATTCTAAATTTGATCAGCTATTAGCTAATGAGACTATTCTTGCTACAAGTTTTGAAGACTAGCCTTTCCTGTCAAGGTTATGCGTATGTTCTGTGTGGGGTTATGTAGTCTGTTCTGTCTTGTCCTCAGTGCCCTGAGCTTGTGACATCCTGTTTACATCGGTGCAGCTTCAGCAGCAGCATAAATTGTACTTAGAGATGGTTCTGCTAACAGAATTAGATGTACCATGACTTCACTGTCCTTCGTGTCGCTAACCCTGGCTTTACTGTCATTGTTCCTGCAGGTGTTTGATATTGGCTGCTACCAGGAGTTATTAGCACCATGTTTTTGTCTGCCTGCACATAAAAATATCAACCAAATTACTGAAATAATTCTTGGGGAGACAAAAGCATATGTGTTCTTTGAAAGGAGCTATGGGGACATGCATTCGTTTGTTCGTACCTGCAAGAAGCTTAAAGAAGAGGAGGCAGCCAAACTCTTCTATCAAATAGCTTCTGCTGTTGCACACTGCCATGATGGTGGACTGGTACTGCGAGATCTCAAGCTGCGAAAGTTTATTTTCAAGGATGAGGAAAGGTAAGAGTCTCACTTACTTTACAGGTGGGGGTGCCTGAGGCCAGATGCAGAGTTACAGGATGCTCTGCCCTTCGTTGTCACCGTACTGTTCGCTTGTGGTACGCAAGGTGTTACACTTCCTTTATTTTCCTCTGCAACCTGATCATGGGATGGATGTGCCATTTTACCTTCTGGCTTAGGAGTAAAGTAAGTATAGAGTGCCGTTTGCATCTGTGCCTGGCCTCTGCATTTCCACCTAGAGGGTCACCCTCATTCCTAAGGAGGGGACATCTCCTGGAGGAAGGCTCTGCATAGAGGTCTGTAAAAGCTCCGCTATCATAAATGCTGCTGGTGTTAAAAGAAGGAAGGAGCAAAAGATCCAGTATGTTAAAGAGGGTTGGGGACTGAAATGGCTCATCCCAATGAGGAGGCATGAAGAGGAAGAACAGCCAAGTAGTTAATGTGCACATAGGTTGGAGGGAAGGGCCACCAGTGCTTTGAAGGACTGCTTTGAGGACGGCTTCTTGCTTCCCGTGCTGGGAAGGGCTTGGAGATTGCTTCTGAGAGTATTATGTGGTCACTAATCATACTAAGACTAAAACTGCCTTGCTGTGTGGGTGCCTGTTTTTAGTATCAGAGCTGTTGTGGTACTTGGGGAACTACCCTTTTTTTTTGTTTGTTTGTTTGTTTTAATCTCCTCCCTGCACACTCTTGTCTCTCAATAAATGGTTGGTAAATGATTTGCGGAAGGAGTATGGGAAGACGGGGAAAGAAAAAATGCTAGACGCTCTGGGTATATTGTTGAAGTGCTATTTCTGATGCTGAGCCATAGCTATACTGTTGTACCTGTGGAAACTTTCTATCTCTTTCCTTGTGGTTATCAGTTTTCATTATGTTACATCATGTATTCACTTGCAACTTCCACATAAAGCACCAGAGTAATGAACACTGTCAGATTAATGTCAGGCTTTCACAGAGGGATTAAATTGGAAGATGACCGTTACAAAAAAAATGAGACTAAATGGGGACAGAGCCTGCCTTTGTGCCTCTTCATTTCTTGGTAGAGGATGGGGAGATGTTTTTTCCCTTTTAGTCAAATCCTGTAAATTGTCTGAAAGCTTGTTCAAACTGTTGCAGAGCGAGATGGATGTTCTGGAGAGCTTTGTTAAAAATAACCAGGGCATATTAATTCCATTTGGGGCTGTTTGGAGAAGTTATAAGCAACAGCAGAGGCACATAAGTTTTCTACAGGCTCAGTAAGTCCATGATCTGAGAATCAGAAAAAACTCGTACACAATTCAGTCAGGAAAGAGAAGTTCCTGGCCTTAAAATAAAAATGACAACCATCTATCCTGTTTAAATATTCTGTACTTAAATTTTATTACAAGCTGAGTTTTGCAAAATAAACTTCTTTTAATCTCTTTACAAACTGAAAAATAAAATACATATTTTCACTTCTTAATTCAGTTCAGGCAATTCTCTGCAAAGCAAATAGCTATGCCGTATTTTTCTTCTGCAGCCCCAATATATATGATTTCCTTTCCTCCTCTTCAAATAAAAAAGCCTAACATGAAACTAGCTTAATGTCCATTCAGAGAGAAATGCAAAGCAGATAGATGTAAACTGCACTTTCACAACTTTTACTCTGAGTTTAATAATTAAACACCATTATAGCACCTTTGATGCAGATAAGAAGGCAACTTGTACAAAATAGTTGAGGGAGGAATTGTTCTCTGTTGTAGCTGATAACGTCCTAACGTTAAAATGGATTTTTTTCCTGGAGATACAGTAAACTTGTGTGGTTTTGTATGAAGGGCAGGACTCGGAGCAGCCCTAGGGCTCACCCTAACTTTCCGCTCTAAGTGAAGGCAGTGTGAGCTCAGGGCAGTGCAGTGGGCACAGACGTGGGCCCATGCTGAATACTTTTGAACTCCTACCCTGCCGCTTACTAGGAACTGAGTGCAACACGAGGCACAGGGCCAAATCCTTTAGCCACCCAAGAAGAGTGGTGCATACTATAATAGCAGTGTTTGCTTTTATGAATGTTTTTAACGTAACTGCAGTCTGCAAAATCACAGCTACTCACTTTTGAACAGTGTCTTCTAATTATACAATAATTCACTTTAAAGGTCAAATATGACTTGCTGGTTATTTTTAAGATAATCATAGTGCGGTTTTCTTCTGGATGTAATGTTGATTTGTAAATAGAGAAGTATTGTAATCCTTTCTCTGCTAAATAAACAGAGATTAAATAGTCTGAGAGAGAAATAGAACCAAACAGCAATCATCTTTTTTCACATGCTCTGATCATCAGACTGTAATCAGTCATCACTTTCAGTCTGCTGCTATATTTAGGCTGAAAAATCTTCCTGGTCCTTCCGGGTTCACGGAGGTGTTTGTGTGTTGCTTGTACCCCTTCAAGCTCGCATTTCTCTGAGGTTGCTGGTGCTGGTGGGGATGCCCACGTGCTGAGCAGCCTGCATTTGAGAAGCTCCCGTCGGTGGCAGTGCCTGAGAGATGGGTGCTGCACGATCTGTTGCTCTTTGATACCGGCAATGAACCAAGGAGGAAGAAAAGAGGTGAAAATCATGTTTTGAGAAACGTGCGTGAACTCCGCTGCTGCGTCCCCTGTTCTTCAGTGGAGCTCTTTCTCAGTAGTTCTTTTCCTAACTATTTCTTCAAGTCTGTTTTTCTGCAGTTCACCTTTAGTACCTACTGCTTTGAAACTGACTGTTATTGAAGACTGTCGCAGCTTTTATTTTGGTAGAAGAAAAGATGGGAAATCCAGCATGCAGGCAACACATGAATGGAAAACTTGCTTCTTTTATTTCTTTACTAAGATACTTGTCTGCTCTTAGCTGGGAGCTGCCAGACTGGAGGAGCCAGAGAGAATGTGAAGGATATATGGAAGCAGTTCCATTTGTTTGAAAAAGAAAATCAATTAAAGCATTTCTTAGTACATACTCCTTCCATCGATCCTAATGATATCCTGGTAGTTCAATATGAAATCAGAGCTCCTGGAGTTTTGCAGACTGGTACATACAACATTGAAACTCTTTCCACCTCATTCCCATTATCTAAATTACAGCTGGAATTTGCAAAGATTCAGGCTCCTGATCTAGCAGCAGTCATGAGTGCTCTTTGCTCCTCCTGATGTCACTGCTAAGAATGCATGCTATTTAGATGTTGCAAATTGCAGTACCTTCGGATGTTTGTAATGAACTGGGAAGTAAGAAGGTGGAAAAAAGTAATGTTGGAGGCTGGTAGTGCTGAGCATTTTGTAGGGGTCCTAATTTTACTAGTGATGTTCTCTTGATGTGCTAGATCAAAGGTAGACTGTGGTGGGATGTTACGTCTTACCACACATACGTGTAAATATATCAGCACTTAAAATGAAATCCAAAATTCCACAGTGTAGAAACAAACAAAACCAATTTGTCTGTGTTTCAAGGTACTTTAGCTATAGCTTTTTTTAATCCTGAACTGCAGAAATTTTGAAAATATGGTAAATTGCATTCCGTGAAAACTATGTGTGCTGTTGCCAAGCACCTTAGCTCTTTTATGTTTTTGGTTTTGGGGTCTTTTTCCCATTTCATTTAAAAGAAGGTTGGGGGATTGTGTTTTTTGGGATGTGTGCGTGTGTCTGTGGTCTTTTAGTATTGAAATTTCAGAGTTCAGCTCCTTAAACCTGTAGCTGATCTTGATGAAGTAGAACTTCTAAGACATTACAGCATGGCTGGAAATGTTTTGTAAGACTGGGTTAGCAAGCAGCAGCACATCCATTAAATGAGGGCAGTGACTTTCAGAGCACTGAAAATATGGAAAACAACACTGACTTGCCATGCTGGGTCTCACCAGACTTTCTAAAGTACCTATAAGATTCTTGAATATTTTAAAAATTGGGTCTTTAAACTTCTAAATAAAGCTTGAATCCAAAGAAGTATGGATGAACTAAGGTAAAACATGTGGTTTTGTATGTTTTCTGCTTCCATGCATGTTGGTCATTTTTTCTTGTCCTGGATATTAAGCCAGGTCAGTGTTGGTGTTGTGGGGCTCTTGCTTTTGATTATTTTTGCTGTGCTCATGTCATGGTATTTACAATTTTCCTTGTACAGCCTGTCCTTGTAGTAGACCCTTGGGAAAGCGACTGCGCCCTTCTAGCTGGTGTCCCATAAGGGTGTTGCGGAATGGGCAGGGCTTTTTGGGTTGTGCTAAAAATAGCAGTATACACAGTATATAGCTAATAAAGCAGTTCATCAGTCTGATATATAGCAGATGCTTTGAGAAAGAGCCACCTCAAAGATCTCAGAATTAAATCAAGCATTTCTGTGTTGGTTGTTCCAATGGTTTTCTTAATACAAGAACATTTCTGCTGTCAGGGAATTATTAATTTCTTTAGTGTGTTTTTAAGCCTTTAATTATATTAAAATATTAGCTGTCGTAATATTTGAAGCTTAAAGACCTTGTACATTCATCATACTTGCTGAAGGGAAAATTAAAATAATTTTGGTATTTAGAGATTGTAATTTTCCTGTATTCTTTGAGTAAATATGAGAAATGGTAGGCAGGTGGGATCCAATAAAAATGAACAGAACTTGACACTTTTTGCTCTGTGCCAGGGGAATGCAGCTAATACACTAATTTAGAAAGCTTGTGTTAGCATAACGTATTTATTTGGTGCTCTTAGAATGTTTTTTTATTTTTTTTCTCTAGAATTTCTCAGCTTTGAGTGGATGATTCTTTAAGGTGACCTAGTTATGTTGTTTGCAATCCTAGTGATACAAACCTGATCCCACAAAAAATACAGAATGCGTGTACTGACCTTTTTCCAAGCAGACCTTTCATTTTCTTATAGTTAGTAGTAAGTTTCCTCCCCAGCATTTATCAAATTCTAATGCAGTCAGCCACTTTTTCCCTGTGTTGTTAGAACTTGCTGTTTTACTTACGATTCAATAGAGACCGGGTAAGTTAACGCTTTCCCTAAGTCCTAGAAAGAGAGTCCTAAAGTGGAAGAAAATTAAACAAAACACGAGTGCTCTTTAAATACCAGAAGATTTAGAAATAAAAGCAGTCTTCTTCTGTTTTGTCATTTAAGCACTTCACGTTACCCTGAATGGGGCCACAGGACCAAAAAGCATAACTTCTTCAATAGTGAAGACTCATAGGTCATGTTTCAACCCAGAAATTATTATTCCTAGAAGATGGGGAGGAAGGCGAATTTCTTCATAGGCAGGAAATCTCTGCTGTCAAACTTAGGATAGAGGATGAAGCAGTTGCACAACTGTTTTCCACAGAAGGGTTCGTGCTCCTTCTTGCCTTCATGTGGTTTGGTTACTAAGCCTCTGTTTTCTCCCAGTGTTCCTGGGAGCAATGCACTTTGGATTTGGTGGGTATGTGGTACCTTTCCCAGCGCGGCACAGATGTTGAACGTCACGCCAGCCCTGTGAAGTGCTTAAATCTTCTCCCAAGGGCATAGATAGTTACACAGGTTAAGTGCTGTGCCTAAGGTCATAAACGAAAGCAAAAGCCAGGGAAAAGTTGGCTTGTGGCTGGCCCCAGGATGAGGATGAGAGCTTCCAATGGACCTTGAGTCAGCTTAAGGCCCTTCAGTGAGACCATGAGTGGTGAGAGCCTTTGCTGTAGTAGCCAGCTCTGGAGTTTGCAGAAGGTTTTACCCGTGCACTGTGCTATCTTTTGGTATTTGGTTCATAGTTGGACCTGTATTTTTTTCCTCTTCATTCTTTCTTCAGTCTTTTCCCCTTTGCAGCCTCATGTACTAGCTCTGCTGAAGGGTGGTATTGAGGTGCAGCCCAGTGCCATGCTTGGAGCAGGAGGGGAGCCCTGCTTGGGAGGCCTGCCTTTAGGTTGGGCTGTACTGCTGCAGGTTGTCCCCACGTCCTGTCTGGCCTCCCCAGCCACGCTGTGTGACTTTCCGAGAGGTGCCTCTGGCTGAACGCTGTGTTACATGTCGGCTGTAATGCCAGATGTGGTGGGTGTAGTTGAATGCCCGTCATGAGATGCCCGTCACAGGATTGATGTCTCTGAGGATAGGTGCTCTGCAGTCCCTGGAAGTAGATGTCTCTTCAGACATCTTGCATTAAGAGTTCAAGAGCTGGTCATTTTGAAGATTTGAAAACCTCCATCTGTAGACTTGGTGCAAAATATTCCATGTTGATTTTTGAGTGAAAACTGAGGATGTCTGTGAACGTCTGCTGGGGATGAGGAGGGAAGGCAGGCAGCCCAGCTAGCGGCAGCTGCAGTGGACTGTCATGGTGAAATTCTTCTGCTGCCTTTTCTTCTGGTTGTCCCTATTATCACACCATGAGATTACTTCAGGCTTGGGAGGGAGAGGAAAGGCGGAGATTGTAAACAGGAGCCAACCTGGGGCATATTTAGTCTTAAGCACCTGCTTTTTGGTAGATGTATATTGCTGGGAGACAGGTTTACAGACATCTAAGCAAAAGGTTTCCAGTGGGGTTGTGAAATAATGGGCCTGCTTTACCTTAGAGGTGCTGAGCACCCACTGCAGGCTCAGAAAGTGTAGGGCTTTTTTCACAACATGCAGCTATGTTAACAAAATGTTGGTCTCCTTTCCCTGTGGAGCTTCACTATGCGTCGTATGAAAAGACCTAGAAAAGATGGTTAACACAGCATACGGTTGATAGCAGAGCCTTTTAAAACTCTGACCTTCAATGTGATCTAAAAAGATAAAAGTGAGGTGCCATGAGCCAGATACTTATCAAATAAAGGACTCCTCACAGTATTGCAACTGAGCCCCTCTGTGGAAGGGTCTCCATTGGGTTTCAGAGCCTGCACCCCAACATGCACATTGCTACCTACCTACCTACTTTTTGGGGAATGTGTTGTCTCCTTAGGCAATAAGGGCATGGAAGAAACTAAGTATATGGCATACAGGCTGTTCCCAGCAATCCTGTTTGAGCGTTGTAAAGCTGAGGTCTTCGGGGCCCCAGCCCTTCCTGGAGGTGTATGAGGTGGTGGTCTCAGAGCATTTTTTAAGTGGAAGTCTGTAGAGAAAAAAAAGCCAGCTTAAACAAGTTAAAAGCCCTAAGTTGCTGGGTCCTGCATGGGTGCGGGGCAGGGCTGAGCATGCTGGTAGCATCCCTTTGGAGGAAGGGTGGGGGATATGTAATTTTTAGAGGCTTCCTCATTCTGAGGAAATACCAGTGAGGGAATCTTCCCTTAGGAACAAGGTTCATCCTGTAAACCTGTACTGCCTGCAAGTCCCAGCTGTCTTTCGAAACACATCCTTGAGCCTGTTTCATTATGCAAGAGACTGTTTGTCTGACAGCCTTTGTGCAGGTTTTGGTTTGTTTTTTTTCCCCCCTGAAGTCGTGTAGGATGTTGTTGTGGTGAAGTCCCAGGCTGTGTGCTGTGACGCACTGGAAGGGATCTTACGGTGAAAGGAGCAGGATTTAAATTGATGGCATAACATTTCCCCTCTGATCCCGTGTGCCTTGCCGCCCCCGGAGGAGATCGGGTGGTTCTGAGTTCAGAACAAGTCTTTGCACTGAGCCACAAATCATCTGTGCAGGGTTTCGTTAGCCGCCTTCCCCATCTCGCTGTCTCTGCGACAGCAGCCTACTTCTGCATTATTTAGGGGATAACTAAACATTATTTAGTTAAAAAAATCAATTAGCAAAAGATAACTGTTTCCAATGTCAAGCTTCCCCCCCTTTTTTTTTTCTTCCTTGTGTCTCTAATGGCATGATTGCGTTCATGCTCATCTCATCTTTGTGATGGGGTGCTAGCAACTGACCTTGATTAAATGACCTGTAAATTATTGGCCACATAGGAGCAATCCCTGAGTTACTGGGCAGTTGACGGCTTGAGTGCCTCTACCTAGGGAAAGGCTTTCCTGGCCTCAGTCAGAGTAATGTTGAAATATGAGATAGCATTGCTTGCGTGCCTTCATTTTTTATGTGTAGGGGGGATATTTTGAGGCACCTCTTCCCTTCAAAAGTTGCCATTTTATATTTACCTGCAGTCATATTAATAAAATGGCAATTCACATGGCGATGACAGTTGTTTTCTGATCTCTGGAGGCATGAGGCTGCTATATAGAATCCATAAATCTGGATCATCTAATCTTGACCCAGCCTGAATAGCAAGTGGATGGTCTACCTGGAGTGTCCATAGCAGGATGGCTTCTCCTATCTTCTTGCAAAGCAGCTGATCTGGCTGTCGTCTGGGGGATGATGCTGTGCTGAAATTGTGGGTCTGGTCTGCAGTTAGTGTTTCCAAAATGGTAACAGTGGCTCAGCTGTGGTTCAGGTGTTATTTCCCATACAGATGGCTTCAGGGACAGACTAGAAGCAACTGCTTTCATTGATTCAGGCATGGGCTCCTTTACTACTGACTGTTTATTCACTGCAGTGGAGATATTTTCCTCTGAAACACTCAGACTTTCAGTCAGTGTTTCTGCTTTAAATGTTCCAGATTTTTTTTCTCTCCTGCCTTATGAGCTTAGAGCCCTCTGAATAATTCCACTGATTTTGGTATGGAAATTGTGTTTGCTTTTGGAGAGAAAGTGTGAATGCCAGGTTCTTACAGGCCTGGCTTCAGTGTCAAAAGGCAGGATAGCAATTCGCTAGTAGCCCCTAAGCTCTGCAGGGAGGAATAATGCGAATCACTCAGAAAAAGTGTAGGATGTGCAACAAAGGCGTCTGCCAGAGATGGGTGCTAACTAAGGAGGTTGCATTGAAGAATCTTCTGGAAGACATTTAATTGATTAGGTTTTGTTACATTACTGAAGAGCAAAGTCTGAATGTAGTCAAGTAATGAATGGCATATTGATAAGAAATTCAGAGTGGTATTGTTTTTCATGGGTTTCCCTGACGGTTTCTATGGGGACAAAGACGCATTTCCCGTCTGAGTGCTGCTGCTGCCCTCTGATTGCACTTCTGTGGTTTCATTCACCAGTAATGGGAAAGCATTCATAGGCAGAATAGCTTCCCCTTTTTAAATAGCCATGATTCAGTGTTGTATTTTTTTTTTAATGCATTAGACTAATGCAGTGTTTTATCAATGATCTGATAGATGCATAATGCTCTTTTTCCAAGTGCTTATTCAGGGTCTGCATTAAAACTTGAAATTATGTACTGTAATTACGTAAGCCTTGACAAAAGTCTTTGTTGCCCTACAGTATGTGTACAAAGTGATTCTCATCCGGCTTTGGCAGTAGCTTACATTTGAACTTTAGGGATTAATTTTGTGGCAACTGTTTGAATGGTCGAACTCGAATGCTGATGGTTTTGGAAAACTTTTTTCTCTTGTGGGGGTCCTTCAGTTGACTGATGTGAGTTAATTATTTAGAGAATGAGAGTTTTTTAGAAATGTGACTTTAAAAAAAAAAGAATGATTTTTGTTTGTCCTTTTTTGTGCTGATTGTGATTTCACATCTCGGTGTTTGGTTTTGAGTCTGTCCCTTGCCTGCCAAACGTCGAATTTAGGGTTGTCCAGTTACTCTGCAATTGGATGCACTCCTCACCCTTTGCTGTGGAGGTTCTGTATTCTCAGAAACTGCTTGCAATTTTGAGGGTCTGTTTGTTGTTGTTGGCTTTTATTCTTTTTCCTGGATATTTGAGTTCAGTGCTTCCTCTGAGAGAGGGNCCCCCCCCCCCCCCCCCCCCCCCCCCCCCAAAAAAAAAGCTCTCCGCTTGCAGAAAACAGAGCTCTTTTAGGCAATGCATGAAATGTGGAGGAAGGGAAGGCCAGCCAGAGCTGGAAGCCGTTTCTCGCAGAGATGGGGTGCTGTGCACTGGGAAACAGCAGCTCCTGAGCCAGGCTGCTCCTTTTTGATTGCCTGAAAAAACGTGAAATGACTGTAAAAGGGAGAGTGAGGTTTGCTGTTTACACCTGCGTATTACCCAATTGTAGTACGATTACAGACTGTGTTCTTTATGCGAGGCTGAGGTATGCAAAGTCATCCATCGCTGGTGAAAACAGGCTGGAGTGGGTCTCCCCAGCCCTGGTGCTGGCTCGCGGTGAAGGGCGCCGGCAGAGCTGAGCCAGGGTCCTTGGCAGCAAAAGCTCGTGAGTGCTTCTGTGCACCAGCTGTGCCAAGTGGGTGAGCTGTCGTGCCGGTGAGCCCTTCCCTTAATCCTGCATTCTCCTTGCTGTAAGGATGGAAAACCTGCGTTGTCACCTTCTGCAAAGACACCCAACCTTACAAATGAAAATGGGAATCCCCAAGTTGCTTCTGGTGGTAACTGGGAGGGGGAGAAAGTCACGCTGAGGCTGTGTACCTGGCAGTACGTGCTCAAGAGATGCAGCTCCTGCAGTTTGCGAGGGAAATGCGTACCTGCGCGGAGTGGCGTGTCCAGTGCCGTACCTGCGCTGGAGCGCTGCCTCGTTGGCATAGGAACCATTTCACTACTTGTACCTTATACACACGGGTGTTACTTGGTTGAGGGTTTGGGGGCTGGCGAGGAGGGAGGAGGAGGACTGGAGGTTGTCTTTTTGTTTTATTTGGGACCTTTTGTTTCCTCAAAGCCTGTCAACTCAGTAGGATGAAAAACCTGGTTTGAGTGTTTGCTTCATTTGGCCGCAGCTTATGGAGGAGCAGGCAGATAAGGGCCAGCTGTTGTTCCATTTGCTTGCTTAAACAAAACCCGCTGTGGCATGTGCAGAGGGCTGCAGGCTGCAGCACCTTGCAAGAAAAGCAAGACAGGGATAAGGCTTTTGTATGCTGCTTCTGTTTTACTATCAAGAAATTATTTCTCCTGTTGGAGAAAAAGATTAATTTTTTGACACACCTTGCAGCCTGCTCTTTGTGGTTTTGTACCACGTCCATTGTAGGAAATAAGAGATTAGGGAATTCCGGTCATTTTCTATAATAGAAAAGCTTCTCATTGCACTGTTTCTCTAAATTCTTTGGCAACTCTCAGAAATGTAAAATAGCATGGCAGAGTAAACAGCGTTTCCCTGTGCTGTTGACACTGGGGTGGCAGGAGAGCATGTGGGGGGGGTGAATTCCCTCCTGTAAGTTGTTTATAAATAGCATGCTCTGCCCCGCTCCCTGTGTGTGTGTTCTGCTTCTGTTAGTTAGCAGGAGTGAGTCGATGCTTTCCTGTCTGGCAGTTCATTGACTTAATGCATGTTTGAGTAGCTGGCCTCACCGTTTTATTGCTACACATACTTTTCTGTGGAAAAAGTGAGGTGGGCAATGCAAATGGAACCACAACTCATGTCCCTGCCTTCCCTTTCATTTCCTCCTCTCTGTTCTCTGCCCTCCTTGGCGTGTTTTGTTTTTTTTTTTCCTCTGGGCCTTTCTTCTCACTGCTCTTCCTGTGCTGTGCAGGTGCAGGAACATGTTGAAGCTGAGGATCATGAAGGGACTCTTCTTCTAGTGACTCTCCTGTTTTGGACCCTCTGAGCCGTGTACAGAGGGAAATTGCTGTGGTCTTGATAATTGTAGTTAAGTTTCTCCTTGCAGCCAGCTTCCTGTGTGAGGTATTGCTGCTGTAAAGTATTGTTTGAGTGCTAATGAGGGGGTTGTCCATCGCCAGGAGAAGTGCTGTTAGGCTGGCAATGGGTAATTAATCAGGAAGCAGGTGTGTTGCGCAAACCCCATCAGCATCCGCACTGGAGGAGAAAACACTGGCTTATTTAGGGAGAGAAGGAGCTGCCTTGACACACTGTGCTTGGGAGCCAGGTATTCTGAATTCTATATTTATGACTTCCTGATTCAAGGCACGTTGCCAAAGAGGCTTTCACCTCTGCTAGTAAACGTCTCTAACTGTTGAAAAGGTCCAAGTGTCACTATGAGAGTTTATGGCACAGTTGCCTCGAGTACTCCACAGAGTAAAATGTTCTTCTGTTGGTTCAAAGAAGATAGCGCTGAGCTGCCCTAGAACCAAGTCTAAGCCAAAGCTGGCCCAGCTGTCTTTTGCAACTCAAGCCTGAGCAATGTTGTCTTCAGTAAACATTTAAGAAACAGGGCTCTCCTTGTCTGTTTTAATGCCTGTTAAATGATGTGCTTTAGTCAGGAGACATGAGTTCTGCTTTCTGGGATGGATTTCAGTCCCTGCCTGTGAATGTCTGTGGTATGGGAACGTGGCCGTGACATGGGGGCTAAGCGTGATCATACAGGCCGGTGAGGTTGAGGGATGAGGACAGTAATACCCAAAGTCGAGTTATGATCCTGAGCTGTTGAAAAGAAAGCCTGCACTACTGCTAGGTTACTCTTCCATCCAGATGCACTGGACAAGTCCTGTTGTGTTGTAGTGATTCTGCTCTCAAAACCAACCATTGCTGGCAAATAGTCTAAAGGGTAATTGGTAATCCTTTTGGATGCCTGTAACAGGGACAGATATTTAAATACAGTTACAGACGCTAGCAGTGAGAATTAAAAGGAAAGAAAGGTTACGTTCATCTAGTGCTATGACAAGCAACTCAGCATCATTTTTTCTGCTCCTGTGTGATATCCATAAGGGAAGAAAATTCTCTTGCAGAGATAATTACTGCAGCACAATGACAAGTTCACAGTGCTTTGCAGGCAGAAGGAGTTTGCAATCTAGATAAGGCATCCCTGTCGTCTCTCTGCAAGCCCTTTGCTAGCCTCTCTGTTCATTCCAATGTAAGGAGCTCCTCTGGTTCGGCTGGGTAGATAAGCTTGCTGTTAATCTTGGTGGCATTCAACTCACCTGATCTCCCTTTGCCCAAAGGTCTATTTAGGAAGACTGAAATCCATTAAAATTGCTCTTCCTTAATGCTGGGATGAAGAAAAATGTTGGTTGGTCAGAGGATCATTTAGGGCTAGAGTGACCGTTTTATTCCTGTTGAACCTTGTGGAATTACAGGTGCAAGTAACTGCTCACCAGTGTGAAGGTGTCAAAATAACCTTGTCTGGTTAGGACTAGGCTTGTATTTGGGCATGAGTCCTACACAGGTACATTAGAGTGCAGCCAACACAGAAAATATCTTGAGGTTTATGTCTCCATTTGGAAATCATGTCTTTCTAAAATTTACCAAACACATGAATATGGCAATTACTTTTATCTTTTTAAGACCTTACTAGTGAGTTTACTGGGCATACCTATATTTGAAATCTTGTAGCTCTGTGTGTGGCAATATTCCCTATGCATCTCTAATATCTCTGACCAGTATAGAAGAGACAGTATCAATTATCTATAACAAGTGCCGTGAGTGGGATTTTAAACTGATGCACTTCTGTGGTTGTTGAATTTTGTAGAGTATTACTATTATAAGCACGTAATTTTAACAGTCAGCAATTTGTGTTTTGGTGTTTGCTTACCTTGATGGTTTTGGTTTTTTTGCCCACAGGACTAGAGTGAAATTGGAAAGCCTAGAAGATGCTTATATTTTAAGAGGAAATGATGACTCTCTTTCTGATAAGCATGGATGCCCAGCCTATGTGAGTCCAGAGATCTTGAACACAAATGGCAGCTACTCTGGCAAAGCAGCGGACGTATGGAGTCTAGGTGTCATGCTTTATACCATGCTAGTTGGACGCTATCCCTTCCATGACATTGAGCCTAGTTCCCTCTTCAGCAAGATCCGTCGTGGGCAGTTTAACATTCCAGATACTCTATCGCCCAAGGCAAAATGCCTCATACGTAGCATACTGCGTCGGGAGCCATCGGAAAGGCTGACTTCACAGGAAATTCTGGACCATCCATGGTTTTCTACAGATTTTAATGTATCGAGTTCAGGATATGGTGCTAAGGAAGTATCAGATCAGCTGGTGCCTGATGTCAACATGGAAGAAGACTTGGACCCGTTCTTTAACTGAGCACAAAGACTGGTGTTCAGAAGGTACACAACCTGGAGATGGACACATGAAGGAGCCCTTCCTGACCGTGTTAAATCACATCCTGCATCAGCCTAGCTTGGTAGCAAAAGACACTCAGAGGTCCTCGGATTGAGAAGGAACCTCCACAAGGAGCTAATATAACAAATGTAGCATGGGGACAGACTGGGGGGGCGGGGGGAGCTTGCTATCAGGTTAGATTGATTTGGAGGAGAAAAGGCAGCATGGAGCAATTGTAGCTTCTCACCTTTTTGGAGCCAAGGAGACTGCACATGCCAATTCTGGTGCAGCTGTATCACTCCTGTTTCTGTTCCATTAAAAATAGTGGTAACTCACAACAAATAGAAACATTTTTGCCTCAGCTCACATCTTGGCATCGCACTGTTAGATATTTAACTTCAGCCATTATTCAGGGAAAGTACAATTGGCTAACTTTTTTTAATCAGATGTCTAATAATTAATGGGATTAATTTAAGAAAAAAATTAGGTGCACAAAGACGGACATGAAAAGTGGGTGCTAAAAACAAACAAAATTTCAGTTCGTGTCTCTTGATAGCTATTTTCAACTCATTTCTTCTAAATAAACTACTTAATATTCTTGTCAGGAAATGACATTTTAATGCTTTGTTCCCTTAAGGGGAAGTAACTGTCATTTAACAAGCTGTTCTGTTTTGTGTCAAATGGTTTGTTGCAGGAAGCTATTATAACTCGAACTTCCAGATGCATTACTGCTATAATAGGGGAAAAAAAAGAAGAAAACTGTATAATTTTTTTTTTTTAAAGATATGAGATACTGGCTTCCATATCTGCCATGCTGCACGTATATGACTAGAGAGGGCAGAAAACCCTTAATTGTGTCTTTATCTGAGAACCGATCTCTTCTTTAACTGACTGGCCCATGTGTAAATAGAGGGCCAGCTCTTTATTATTGAAGAAGAGTATTGTGGGTTTTTTTTCTTTGAATTCCTCTCCTTGGGAAAAGAATTGTTTGGGTATGATTTTGTTTATGTCCAGAATAAGAAATAAGAGGGTATTAATAAGCTGAACATTTATATTACAGATATTCCTCTTGAAACATACACAGTAATATGCACCTTTTGTATTGTCAAGACTTATTCTATTTATTGAAGAAAATGTCACAGTAGTGATGTATTAAGCCAGTACTTCAATTACGGGTTGACTTGGGATGACATGTTACATGCTGTAGTTAACACACTTCTTTTCTGTTCAGGTATTTCTGTCCCTAAATAACTTTTTATTTAGCTTCTTTTTCTAGATAGCTTTATTTGATTTAGACTGGCAAATGTTTTTATTACTGCTTTTATATTGCTGTATGATATTGAAATCTCTTGGCATAAATATTTGTGTTTCCAGTACCTCAGTTGTTCTGATATTACTGCCTGTATACGTTTTGTGAAGTGGTCATGTTTTTTGGGTAGGTACATGTGGACTCTGTAGTATGTAAATGTTACTTGAATTTGTGCTTAATTATAGTATGTGGCATGTGCGTACAGCTACTTGGCATTTGACGTATGGATGCTATTTGCCTGCCTTGCAGGAAAGTTATGGTCCCACTCTCAAGAGGATGTTTCACAGTTCTTTATCAAGAGACAAAGCTAGCTGCAGCTGACCTGCCTTGGTTCTATTTTGGTAACTAAGAATATAAAGGAGTAATGTTTTTACACTCTGAAGATGGTGCTGTGTCAAGAAGGACTTTTTTTTATTTTATAAGTACCTTATAGGAGGAAAGATTGGTGATGTGCATGGTGGGGTTTTACTGCCTCTGGTGCTTTGTCATGTATTTGGTTTAATGTTTTTGTCCTAATCTCTTCAATAAATAAAATTGTGCATATTTAACTAAACTTCAGTGGTGAACGATGTTCTTACTGAATGTCTGAGGTGCTGCAGGAGTTAGGATCATTTAGCGGGTATTTTTTGTGCTACTAACAAGCTCTTGCCAGACCTGTGAGCTGAGAGAGCTTAGCACTTACATTTACAAGGTAACACTGTAAGCCTTTTCATCAAAAATTTTACTGTTTGCTATGAATGAAACTGACTTTTATTTTGTGTATTTTCTTTTGGCTTGTCCCTACCATTTATCAAGCCCATTTACCTTTTTCAAGGAGGGTACTGAAATGCAGTGAGAACTATGTCTGTTTGGTGATGGGAGGCTCTTTGGCTGATGAAGAGAGATACCAAAATGGAGCAAGCTGGCACTTGCACTTTCCAAAGTCCTAGAGAAATGTGCATCTTGCATTTGCACCTCAATTCCAGAAAGGATGGATCTGAAACAGCACCTCCTAATTTACCGTCTTCTATTTAAGGCCAGATTCTGTTTCTGTCATTCATCTTGGACTAGATGACCTCTAAAGGTCCCTTCCAACCCAAAGCATTCTATTATCATAGAATCGTAGAATCATAATTAATAGATGCAGGCAGTGAGATCACATAGAAGTGCATGTAGAGTAATAAGGTGCTTTGTGAACCTGAGGCAGGACAAATGAATTCTGGTCCATTAAGAAAAGACCACTTGAATTGGGCTTTGATTTGAACCAGGATGCAGTCTGTTTTCAGCAGTTCTATGGTTTGAAAAAGCTATAGGTGGCTGATGATCACCCCTAAAGAAACCCCCCAGCGCCAAACCTCTGCGCTTCAAAATAAGAGTATTGCACCAAAACTGCTAGCACAGGGATTACTGTCAGGCTGGCTAACTTTTTACTGCATGATTTCATCCTAGGTAATGCCTGGCATATGTTGGTAGGTTGAGAATTAAGACCGTTGATTATAGCATGAACCAGAAATATTATTAACATGTAGAAACACTTGAAGATCAGTTTTTAAATGATCTGTATGCCTGCAGCCAAAGTTTAAATTGCTTGAAACTCTTTCAAATCAAACTCCCACAATAAATGTGCTTTATAGAAAAAAGCAGATTGTAATCAGTCAGAGAGAGAAGGGGAGGGGGGGAGTGCTGAGGATTTCCCTCTCCCCCACTAAAACTTATGTGAATGGCTTCTGTTCTGTTTGGGTGGAAGCAGTTAGACCTTATTTTACAGCAACCTGCACGCTTGCTTTTTCACTGCCAGTAATTATATGAAAAATGCGGCTGACTAATGATTGCTCGTTTGCAGTGAATTTTTTATTCGAGGAAAAAGCTTTCTTGGTGTTGCTGCGGAGGAATCCTTTGGCAGCTGAAGTCAGCTTTATAAAATGCTGAAGGGGTGCCTTGTTTTCAGAGCTTCCTTGTCCCTAAAGTGAAACCTGAGAGGGGGATCTATGATTCAAACAGCTGATTTCTGGCTCTTTTTTTATTCCTGCTTCATTGGCACTGTTAGTGGAGTATGGGTATAGCATTGCTTGCTGCAGAAATGCCTCAACAGCTTTCTTAGCGCTGCCTAACCCTCGATTTGGGTAGCAACTGCAGTGGGATGCAGGATTTTGCTGAGCAGAGACTGTTGGATGGGCTTAGCAGCCTCCCGGTCCTGGGGAAAGGGTTGATCTTCTCACAGCTGTACAGGGTGAAAAGCCATGTCTAAAAACAAAACCATTTCACAGAACGTGACTCTATGCCAGACTTTGGGAGCAGAGACCCCCCCAGCCTCTCTGTCTCCTCTACCCCTCCCAATTAAAAAAAAAAAAGAAAACCAAAACCAAGAGAGACATTTTTTTATTTTGTTATTTACCACAACATTTATTTTGTTAAGGCAGCACTGTGTGTGATTTCAAGCTACGGGCTTTTCTTCAGGACTGTACAAACAAGTGACAATTATTCCTTTGGCACCATGATGTCATATAACCTGATCCCTTAGCCTTACTGAGGTGTGCATGTGTTACACGGATAAACAAGTCAATTAAAAATGCATTCTCTTAGAGATGAAATAACCTTGGTAAACCTGTGTTTCTGAAAAGAAAAAATTAAAAAAAAAGCCAAACCCAAGCCCGTAAAACCCCAAACCGCACTTTCCTGGCAGACAGAGAGGAAGGGTATGAAATGTGTTGCTAAGGAAAAATTATTGGGAAGGGGGTAAAAATAATGCTCCTCATCCTGAAATGATTATGTTGAAATTTGGAAATGTATGAGTGAGCTCTGTGACTAATAGCATAATGAATACCAAAAGAATTAGTAATGATCAGTTCTTTATTCTTAAAGTTTTGTCTAAGGTTTCTATGAAAAACTTGCTAATTTAATAAGTGACAGTATAGCTAACAACTTAACTAGCTTGTAACTTTCCTATTCTTTCAGTAGAAGCAAATGTTGAAAATTGGTAACATGATGAGACAAATTGAAATCAAAGTGTAAGTAAAGCAGGGTATAAATGACCTGTAATATGGTGTAATTCCACTGGAACATGAAAAATGACTGAGGAAAATTTTTTTCAAAAAAAGAAAAAAACTTAAATCAGGCCAGTTCTGGCACTGACTTTTGCTTTTCCCAATGTCCTTGATAGTTACATTCTTGGTACCAGTTTCCATGCCTCCATTTCTGCTTTTTTGACTTCTGAATTAAGCCAATTTAGGCTATTTGCTTGAATTTTTGATGCTCCTGAGATGCCTCCCCAAAGGCCTCTATACCAGTTTGAAACTAGGCCGTATTTGGCTTGGAAAGTTTTAAGTCTATTGGTGAGTGTATGTAAATGTGAGGAAAAATTCATTTACAGTGATGGTAGTGTAAATCCTGAGAAATTCATTTGATATAATTTGCGCTGATGTAAATGAGTGGAAACCATTTCTTAAGGGCCTAAAGAAGCCTGACTTGTGTGCTGAGAGGTGTCATTTATTCTAGTTATTATTCAATTTAAATTCGTTCAGACTCCTCACAAAAAATGGCTCGGTACAGGAGCGGATCACATTGTTCTGGGTCTCCTGCCTCCTTCACACAACATCCATAGCCTGCAGGGGAAAAATAAAATAATCTTGGTGGGGCAGCTTGTAGAAAGTAATAGGTTAGCTGCTGCATTCAGTTCTGCTCAAGAGATTAAAGCGTAGTTGCAAAGCTGGTCCTGACATCATTCCAAGTATACAAAAAGCTGACGTCAGTTATAAAGTATATTGCAAGGTGTTTATCTTCATCTGATTAGGTTAGCAAAACGCATCCTGCAAAGGCAGCACACAAAGAAGGAAAGGGTGTGTTTTTCCGTGCTTCCCACTCGCCCTCTGACACCGGAGTCGGTCCTGAAAGAACTGAAACACTCCGTGCTCAATAAGGCCTCTGTAAAAATCTGAGGGCTTGACTTTTTCCCATCTTAATCTTCAAACTTTAGTGTTAAGCACACAGTTTGTTTGAGGTGGGTGTTGGGCAGTCCCTCCTCTCAGGGAAGTCCAAATCTGAACTTTTGGCCTCCCCAAAGCCAATCAAAGTGACAAAGTGAAAAGGGATGTTGTGACACAGCAGTGCAAATGCTGATCTTCTCTTCTGCGTGCTCATCTAAGTGTGTGTAATTGGTCAGCAAGGAAGGCAGGAGAGCTGCCGCCCTGCCTGCTGCCCCTGCCTGCTGCCCTGAACGTGCAGGCAGCACCGACTGCTGCCATGGGAGTCTTGGGTTGCACTGCCTCTGCTTCCCCTGTCTGCCAGAGTGTGCTGGAGATGTGGAGGGCAGCAACAGAAAACAGGTAGCTTCCTCCCTTCAGCTGTGGCCAAATGTACCCTCAAAATCAGACACTTCCACCTGTAACTATGAATACCTGCACTAAGAGGACATCTAGGTATAGTGTGCCCTATGGGTCAAGCCAAGTTCTTCAAGGTATGGGGTAGAGGTGGGTAAGTGTCTGATTTCTGTTCATACTGAGACCTGACTCAACAGCCCACACATGTTGTGCTATAAAAGATGTCGTTAAGTGCACACTTATGTTCTATGCTTACCCTTAAAAGGACAATTTCAGTGTTTGCTCTGAGTACTTGGCTTGGATATTTGTGTGTGCTTCCACAAGAGGAGTCTCATTGCTCCATGAGGACCACTGGTCCCAACTAGTGACCACTTCTCTGATGCAATCAGTCTTTATTTCAGTCGTCATCTTTTTGTCTTCCAAGTTAGTTAGTTCATTGTTTCTCTCATAACAGTTTATGGTTAAAATTTGATCTAAGACAGTCACTGGAAATGAGGATAAAATTTAGGCATGCATTTTAGTCAGAATTAGAATATCATGTGCTGAAAAAAAAGTTCAATTTCATGCAGTTACAGTTTAATTTTAAAAGCTCGATATCAGCCTTCTAGAAGAGGGGAGTTCATGCTTACTGGTCACCAATAGGCATTTTATTACTTCATATTTTGTTGTATTCTACTCCCTCCTATGTGTAATCACCATAACTGCAGATTATTTGTAATTTCTAAGGGTTTGTAATTGCTAATTAAGCATTTTAGTTTTCACATTAGCAAGAAATGTGCCTGATCCATGTGAACAGCCTTTAGAGCAGCTGTAAGATGGAGTGTATCTGTGGGTAAAAATTGCAGCTCTTCAGGGTATCAACTTTCTGACAGGGCTCCAGCTGCATTAGGGTAAAAAGGTTTTACTACACACAAACTTTTTATTAGAATAAACGTTGCTTCAAAAATTACATAACATGCCTACTCTCCTTGGTAGCTCAAATCAAGGCCAATCAAATCAACATGCCCAAGATGAGTAAGTAAATGCATATTTTACCAGTTGTTACTTTTTACAAACTCTATAATTCAGTCAAAGGAACGTATCTTGGAAGACCAATAGCATGTTTGCAACAGAGACTTTATGGCAGAGAAAGAAAAAACATCTTTTTTTCTTTTTCTTCTCAACATGATGAGAAATGTCGACAAATACGTTTTCTTGGTACTGTGTGTAGTATTGAGTCTTTGCTCTGTCTGAGGAGCTGCTAACATGAATAACCAGTGATCTCATGTAACCTCAGGACAGCAGCGAGATTTGTCAGAAAGTTAGCAATGTGCTGTCTTTAATTTAAGAAAGGAACATCAGGCAGCATGAAATGCATGATTCAGAGAAATCCACTGACATTTTGCTATTGACTGCAGCTGATAAAACTGGACTAGTCAGAATCGCCTGATTTCATCCTTACCGATTGATCAGGCCATGAGTATAACCCACTTTTTACTGCAGGATGAAATTTTTCCAGGGTAAATTTAGCTGTGTGTAGGAAGCCAGGACAAGGTCAAGGTTGCATTTATGTCCTCAGAGCACAGGAGATGCAGAGTGATTGTGCCCTTCCGTTTTTTTGCTTTTGGAGTAGTCTGTCTGCATAGGTAAAGGTAAGGAAGGTAATGCCCTTTGCCCCTTCTGTAGGAGAAACATTGCTGAGCTGTTCCAGAATAACTCTGCATGCTGACCTGTCAAGGGCTGAGTGGTATTTTGAGTTCTACTTATTTGCTAGTTGAGCAAGGGGAAGCCTGTGCCTTATTTTTCCATCAAGTAAGCTGGGATTGTACAACTGATTTTGCAAAATGCCTTGAAATCTATTGATAACATACCTCCATGATTTAACAAGCACATCGTTCTGCTCCTTCTTCTACAGTTCCGCTTCCACAACAGCATCACCATTTTCTGTAGTTAGTAATACTTAGAGAAATTAAGTTTTTAGGTTTTGAATAGTCTTGCCTGCAAATAAGTCATGAAGATAACAAACGTAGCAGGTACAGGGTATTCTATGCAAGCAATCATAGACTTTCGTAATCTGTTTTCCTAAATTGCAGAACGAAGACTGAAATCCCTCAGTCATTGTGTTTAAGCAGTTTTATGTTCTGACTTTTTCTACTCTGCCAATGCACTTTGCTTTTATTTAGGACAACTGCAATTGTAAGTGATGTTTGCTACCTTGGGGTTTGTGCTGCTAGGTCACTCAGAGTGCATTTGGAGGCCACCATGGTGAGCACACCATAAAAGTAAGGGAGAGATGTGTGTATTCTATCCAAAGGCTATCTATCTCAGAAGCACTGGGCTTTTCTAAAGGGTAGAAGGCTTCTCGTCTTCTTTCTAATGGTAGGTGGGATTAAGAGACTCTAAATATTGCTGTTCCCGTCCATAAGTAATGTTTCTAACATTGTAGCTGTTAGATGCCAATTGTTCAGAGAAGTGGAAAAAAGTGTCTAAACCACATCTTTCAACATCTCTTTGCAACTTCTTGACACCATCAATTCACTGTGAGTTCCAATCAGCTGAATCAGCAACAGATATAATCCCTAGCGACCTAGGAAAGACCTTCTTTCAGGAGGTTAGTAGATAGGCTGTAGGCTTCATTGTCTGGGGTGGAATCATTGTGCTTTTGCTGCAGAACTAGACTGAAGACTGTGATATTTAGGGCAATTTCAAAGCTTGTTCCAAGATTGTTTTCACAACAAAAGGTTACCCTGTCAGAGCACAGCAGGGGAGGCTGACCACACTTCTAGAGTCAGTATAGACAAGCCCAAGCTTTGTTCTGCTTCTCATCTCTTAAATCAAGTTCCTCACAGAGGGGCAGAGAAACCCACTGCCAGCTTTACAAGTACAGGGAGGGCAAGGACAAGATTCAGACCATCTAATGCTATTGAAGTTGGGAGTCATGGCTTACACAAGTGGAATTTGGGGGTCGGACTTGTCCAGCTAAATGTTGACAACTATATTTCTCTTTGCTGACTATAAAAGGAGCTCAGTGTGACTAGCTCAGGCATAGATGTCTAAAGTTAGATGGGATTAATCCTCCCTGCTTGCCAGAGCTCCAATTCATTTGCATACGCAGAAATGTCTCATTCTTTTTGAGATACACCAGGTATCCAAGACATCTACACAAGGCTTGCAGATGTGACACAGGAGCTATGGAAGAAGGACCTCTTGTGCAGAGACAGCTAGAGGTATGGTGTGGTGCCCTCAAGCATCTCAGACAGCAGTGGGTGGGCACGTCTATATGGACATCCATGTAGGGTGGTTCAGAAGACCTTAACTTTTGAAAACCTAAGGTTCAGAACACTATTCTCTCACTAGCTGGAGAGTTTCCTAGGTGTCAACGCTTGGGTACCTTTAAAAATGTAAATACATGTGTAATTTATGTGGGAAAATGCTCTCCTTCCCTCTTCAGAAATGGCCACTTGTGAAACAAGCTTGCAAATGTTGGCCCGGAAAGGTTTCAGGTCAAAGGAGGCCTGGCCCTTATGTAATACGTGAGTAAGCGCTCAGCCACGGGTGCACATGGGCTGCTTTAAGCCTTTTACATCAAGCAGTCGCTGGACAAAACCCAGAAATAAACCCAACTGCAGAGACAGCATAAATCATCATAATAAAAAATAGTAATGATGAATGTTGATATATCAAGATATACTGGGAGACTGAATAAAAGATGAAAAGCAAATGAATTTATTTACTTTTTATAGTATGTCACTATTTTATTTTCTGGTTGTTAGACCTCCATGTAGGATGTGCACCTAGTGAAATCAAAAACTACAACCTGTTAAGTAGAGAAATTAAATGCTTTAGAAAAGCATTTCCCACTTCTTTCCTTTAGTGTCCACCAGAGGATGTGCTCTCTGGCTCCAGAAGCAGCTGGTGTAACTCAAATAGCTCTTTAAAGGTGCCTTGTGATCCTTTCTGTTGTGTACATGGCACTTTAACCTGTTTGCTCTTAGACTTTCTCCCCCCACAACTTCCCTCAAAAACACTTCGCTTTTTATTTGAGAGGGAGATCTGCATGTTGTCAGAGAGGAAGATTCAAATCGGGCACAGCACAATAAACACCACACTTGCAAATCTCTCTGGTTTTAGGCACTAGGAAAATGAGTTCCTAGCATTCGCTAATACTTCTCCAGACAAGTGTGTTCATTAAACAATGTTAATGTTTTTCTTCTCTTAAAAGCCAAGCTATGGTATGAGGCAGCCTTGTGTTTAGCAGTTGCTCACTGAGTAAAAATCCTATGGCAACCAATAAATGGAAGCCAGAAAATGTTGCAATATTATTTTAGAGGACTCATCTGCTTATTTTTACAGTTAGCCTTGCATAACCTTCTGCATTTTTGGACCCTGCCTTATGTAGCATACTTCTTAAAGTTTCCATTTATTTCAACTGTACACTGCACATTAGGAAAACCCACTTATAAATGAGTCACAAATAGTTTCCCTTTACTATGTTATTCTGCCCTTCTATAACTTATTTATGTACTGCCCTTACATAATATTTATTTGGTGTTATATTTTTGCTGAGGATCTAACACTAACTTTTTAGTCTGCTAAGCAAAGAAAAAAATAGTGTCCTGGTGGTAGCTTGAAATGTGTCTGCTTCCTGGGATTTAAACATGCGGACACAACAAATGATAAGTGTGGCTCCCAGCTGATGACCAGAGCTGGGTTTGCAGCTTGAGCCATCCCATATATATCACAAGAGTGTGGGGTTTCAGATGGGTCTTTTTTTTGTTTTTTCTTTCAGTGTTGTTTTGGAAATGCATGTTTATAAACAATGCAAGGAAATCCAATGATAGATTTAAAATGACATATAAAAAAATCCATTTAGTACCAGCGCAGCTCAGGTGTTTGGTGTATGCCCATCTCTGTATTACCCTGGCATAGCTAACAGTTATCAGCAGAGTATCAAAGACTACATGTGTAATATTTGGCCTTGATACAGATATGATGTCCGAGCAATGATATATTTCACTCTCTCCTCCCACAAAAATAGCAACAAAATCCTGGCAGTCTGTTCAGCTTTAGCCAACGGTATTGCAGGACGTGAATTGCTTCAAGACAGCTCTCTATAGATTAGCTGGTTCATGCCTGATGTTGCAACCCCATCACCCATGACGAATTACACATGTAACTGTTGCAAAATTATATTCAGTATAAATAAAGGCTTGGAACTTTGTCTTTCTTCAGCAAACAGGTTCTTATGTAAAAGTGGAGGTGGATGAGTTTGCATGCCTGCATGTGTGCATAAGGGCGTGCGTGCACATGCATAAATGAACAATCCTAAATTAGACAGGGGGTGGGGACGGTACCATTCTGCTTTTCACATACCTCTGCACCAAGCTGGATAAGAAGCTGAAATAGGAAATAGTAATGTATTCCCCAGTTGCCTGAGAGCATCACAGCTTATTTCTTCAGCAAGAAGAGCTGGGGAAAGGTTTGGCCCTTCTGTAGGCTGGAGGTTTGCAACATGTTGTGCCTGCTGTTCGAGAGGGAGGCTGAGGGGAGGTGGCAGGACCCTTTCCTTCACCTTTTCAGGAAATCCTTGCCCATGCAAATATACGAGTTTTGTAATGGAAAATTTGTGCATGTATATAAAAATAACAGGGGAACCAACCAGTTCAATCCTTGGATTCCTTAAATACCCTTGGGTGAGTTTCAGCCCACTGAGCTTTAGGTTTCTGCAGGAAGGATGTCTCAGTTCCTGTACAGTTATGGAGACCTCATCAGCACAGCCTGTGGAGCCTAGAGAGCAATTAATCTCATCCCAAAGTAGACCCTGATATTTGATCAGATGAGTGGCACCCTACACCCACTGCCTGGGAACTCTTGTTTTTTGAAACAGGAGCCAAAACATCTAGCTCAAATATAGATGGCAACCTTGTAGTCACCAGAAATCAGGAGAGCTGTATCCTACTTCTAGCCTAACACAAAGTCTAGGGAAATCAATGTAGTAATTTCCATTCCCATTGGTTTCCATGGGCCTTGAACAAGAACATTAAGCACAGGAAATAAAAGAACTATGTGTACAAACAGTTATTTTTATACATACAGGTATGCATTTATAGATAATAAGGTAGAATATAACTATTCATATGCTAATCCTGTGAAAATGTGTACTTGGATTGCAAGTTCTTTGGAACAAGGACAGTTTTTTCCTCTGTGTTTGTATACAGCAGCATAATAAAGTCTGGATATGCCTAGGATTGGGGGTCCTTCTGACTACTGAAGTAAAACTAATATATTAGAATGGTTGAATAGTTTTAGGATCAAGTACAATATGTCCTATCTTATGAGATCAGCAGCCTCCTATTCTTCAGACAAGGCGTCTGCTCTGTTCTAATTGAATTCTTTGGGGGTTTCTTGTACGAAGGGAACAAATTTTATGTATGAACTTTAGCTGCAACTGACCTAATATTGCAAAACCCATTTCTCACAGAACCTAAGCAGGTTTTAACCCAGCTTTTGAAAGGAAAGCAAAACATAATAATCTACTTCAGCAACTGTACTCAGAAGATAATCCATTAAGGGTAAATGAAAACAATGGAATAATTTTCTTTTTATGGTCTTTCTCTGAAAAAAGGTCACATAAAAATCTCATAAACTGAGTATTGTTTGTCATTTTAGATGCTCCCAGTATGCCTGAGAATACCAGTCCAAGAGAAACCATCCAGTATATTTTCTGAAGTTTTTTTTTAAAGCAATAGTATTTTAAGTTATATCCAACACTATATTATACTACATATTATGGTACTATACTTAAGAGCAAGCAATCACCTTCTTCAGATTTATGAGAAAAAAGAAAAAGCAGAAGATTTTTGAAAAATTTAAATTTAGTGGTTTGTTAAGCATGGTTTACCGGTTTATAAAACTAAACAAGGTGTGATAGTGTCAACAACAATCCTTCCTGATCCACACTGATGTTTTGTGGAGTTCTGTTGGGTTTACTGCTGTTGTTCATTTTGTGAATATATTTATTTATGCTCAGTCCCGACTAGCAGTGGAAATATTGCCAGGAACAGGGCTTTTGTCATGATAGTCATGGTCACGAAGCTCTGGCTGTGAGGTGCCTGTGCCGTCCTAATGATCTGCCCGCATCGATTAATTCCCGATGTTTGGACCCAACTTCAAATACTCCAGAGCAAGAATTGTCTAAGGGTGTCCTGCAGGCTGCAGGTGGCCTGCAAAGCCCCTGCTTGGGGTCTCAAAGCATCTTCTCACCCAAAGCCAGCACTGGCAGACCCAGGTCGGCATCAAGCTGGAGCTGCCACAGGGATCTCCACAGCTGCACTGGGGCTGCAGTAGTGGTCAGGGTGTTCAGGGCTGTGTAATCTAGGAGAGCCCTGAGGGGCAGTGCCGTGGCACGGCTCAGTTTTGCTACATACACTCCACCCAACCTTTAGATAGTTTCATGCGAAAAAAATGTTGCGAGGGCAAACTCAGTCTCTTCATAAGGTGAAGGTATGTGGTCCTCTCGTTTATAAACCAGTATGGTGTTTCTTGCAATGGGAAATGCTATTGTAAAGGGATATTGTTGCAAATTGCCTGTACTTAGCACTTGATGGAGGTTAATGCAATACACATTTACTGATCTATTAATTATGGTAGGTTAATTATAACAAACTCCCCTTCCTTCTGGGGTTTCTTTCACTTCGTATTTCTACTCAAAATGCACAGCCTTTGCAAAGGGGAGGTTACAAATTAAGGTTGGAAGAGTAGGGTTTAATTTATTTTTTAAAAAGAATTTAATTTTCATTTTAAATTAAAATGTGAAATTAGACAAAGAGGAATGCAGAGCACTCTCTCCTCCCCTCTTACAGCTGGATACATCCATGGTACCTTTATTTGTTGCTCCTGTGTCACTTTTCCCACCTCCCATGGCAATGCAAAATTCCCAGGCAGCAGTCAACACATACAAGGGTTCCATAGATTCATACATGACATCTTTCCAGCTTGTATTGTAGTGCTGTCTCCTCTCATCTTTTAACAAAAATTTTGTAGTTTTAGTATTTTTCTTAAGACCTCATCTTCTGGAGTTTTTTTCTTCTGTCCTTGGTTTAAACTTTGGATTTATGTCTCTTATGATTGTACAGTAAAGCTAAAATGACAGAAATGCATAAAGTATCTTCAGATGTGTTATTTTTTTAAAAGTTCACAGTATTTAAACAACCTGTGTGTGTTTTGGAGGCCTGACTTGTTTGTTATTTTTAGTGCTGAAGCTGAACTGAACTGCAAAAGCCAAGAAATGTTGTAATCACAACTCTCTAACTACTGTGTTGTAATCTTATTTCATTCAACTGCTGAGGACTTATATCACCACTGAAAGGAATGCATCCCTGGCTGGGTACTTTTCCTGTGAAAAAAATGTTAATTTGTTCCATGCCATCACCATTTTTTTGGATATCTATGTCCAAGGCCAACTTTCACTGGTCATTCCAGGTGAGACACAGAAGGACAGAACAAGAGACTAAACTGCCGTGTAATTTCTAGACCTCTCAGAAATTATATCCTTTAAGAGCAGTTTTGTGGTTTAGTGCTTTTAATAATATACATTATTGCTTTGCCACTCAGTATTCCTCTGCAAAATATCCTAAATGTCAGAAATAAAAGATAATAAGAATGATGCACATTATCAGGACAATTTGAAAAACACTTAGATGGCCATTTCACACCAGGAACTTCAGGACTAATGGTGTTTCACTCCCTAGAACTTGTGATCCCATTTCTGGCCCATGATATGTTGGGGATAGCTGTCTTTCAATTTCCACACTTGTGTTTGGAAATAACTGTGCCTGATGCTGAGTTTCACTATCATTTGAGCCATGGTACTGAACAATTAACCATATTATTTCTTAATATTTAATTTCACATTGTAAGCATTTTATATGATTATTTATATTTATAAATAAGATTGAATTATTAAAATATATTATATGCACATGAATATTACATATGATTAATATAATATAGTATACACTATATAAAAATGTATATATTTTTATATGTATATAATTTGAAATTACTTATGTGTTTATATAAGTGTACTTATATATAGACAAAACCAGAGTCCATTTTGTGGTCTCTTCTGTTCAGCTAGGTGAGGAACAATTTGTTCTCATGCTGCATGACACAGGGCTATTTCATCAGCCTGCTCCTTGTAGTTCCTTTTATATAAACAGGGCTAAGCAGAGTCACCAGTGAGAAAGGAGCAGGTTGAAAATGCCTCAACGCACAGATTTTCCTTTCACACTGAGGAGCTTACAGGGCAGAATGACTCAGGTCACTGATGGTGTTAATGCCAACAGGAAAAAAAGATTAAAATTTGGATGGAAGGAATGAAGCAGACTGGTAGAAAGAACTTCAGTCTCCATAGTCATCTGTCATCTTCCTGATCTGAATATACTCATTTTGCCCTTCCCTTCCCTTTCCCTTCCCTTCCCTTCCCATTTCTACGTCACATTTGCTCCCTTTGTGCTTCCTGCTGTCCCATGAATGGTGCTGTGGCTCCTGAATCATGAATTGAGGAGTGCAGTGATCTAAGGAAGCAAATTGTTGCTATAGAAAAGCCACTATTGCACAGTTTCTCCCTTTCAAAATCTGTGGGATATATCCACACCCTTCTATTCCCCACATGTTTGGAGAATCACACAGAAACTGAAAACAGAGGGCAATTTTTAATTTTCTTAATTACCTCAAGACAGTTAAGGCTTTATGCTATAGCACAACCAGTATCCCCAACTCTTATTACATTCAATCAAACTTGAATGCGCTGTAGCAGAATTTCATTTAGATTTTGTAAGATTTGGCCTTTTGAAATCAGCATAAATTATAATGTTCCAGTCAATAGTTTGTCCAGCAGACGGCAAATCACTTGATTTTGCTTTATTATGTCTCAATCTGTTAAACAATAAGGCTTTTCTTTGCTCAGGTAGGCCTGGTGTGCATGTGGTAAGAATAAGCTCATTCTAACAGTTTTGCTTTGCTTTTCTCTTCTATATAGCGATAGTTTGTAAATACACTGTATTAAAGCATGTTTGGTAGCAACATGTGAACCACGCTGATAAAAGAAGAATTGACCTAAACTACTCAACTTCAATCTAATAAGATCAAAACACATCAGGGCATTTTTGCTTATTTGTTTGGTGGATTTTTTATAGCTTATTGTTTCACAGCTGTTTAGTTTTTGTTTCGAAGAGCGTCTGAAAGCAGGACTGTGACATGCTGTATGACAGGGAATTCTTATGATACTTTTCTACCTGTGCATGAGCCAGAAAGCTCACCAGAAAGATTGTTTTCATCTTTCCTGGCCAATATAGTTAAGTACTAATTTCTTTATGTGGTCATCTGAATAGGATGTTGCTAATTACTAATCACCATCACAAAAGGGATTTAATATGAAGCCATACATATCCAAGATACTTTTCAGGTGGAGATATAGGTTTGCTGACATTAACCTTTTGTATCTTGATTTTCTCAGTCTTGTTTCTCTTCAAGATAATGCAGACCAGATGCTGTAAGAGAACATACGCTTTAAAGGAGAAACTGTCTTTGGCACAAAGCTCCTTCTTAAACCAGCGTCAGGATATCCCAGCTATTCCAGATTAAAATCAGTCTGATTCCTCTATTTTTAGGAGTATTCTCCATGACTTACTATTTTATGTTTTACATACAGTACTATGGCAATCACAAAAATTAACTTACTAACATAAACCATAGGCATATGTTCTGCTTCCTACTCTTAGTTAATTGTAATCAGTTATGTATTTTCTGAGAACTAAAGACTCTTTTGGTTGAATATCATAAGTGAATTAGCCAAATATTCACCAATATTGAGAAAAACTATGGCTGAATCTGCCATCTAGGTTCTACATGGATTTTTGAATTGTTCTGTGGTGGAAATCTTGGATGTGCTGAAGGGAATAAAAGCCCAGCCATTGACCTCACTGGGACCAGAATTTTGTTTTAGATGTTCTGTAGGTTCACTGAATGCCTTTGCTTTCCAATTCCTAAATGAAAATCTAAAGATTTTCAAAAACTTTAAAACTACTTACTGTTCATCAAAAGTCACGACCATCTGTGCTCTCAGAATTTGGTTCCTTATTGAGCAAAATGATAGGAATGACTCTTTTAGGTGTTTTTTTCAGGAAAAGTGGAAAAAAAAAGAGGACAGCGATAATTTTTTCCCTTGTTGTCTTTCTATGTGGCTGCAATATCTCATTCCCTTTGAATACTGTGGTATGCCTACAGATGGGTGTGTGTTTCAGTCCTCAGGATGCCATTCTTTTTAGTACCAGTGGATATTGCAATGAGATAGTTCATATTCAGCTTAAGTCTTGTTTTCATTTACAGTCATCCCACGCTCTTAATTATGTCCATTTGGCAGAAGCTGGATCTCTGCAAACCAGGACCTCAGGTCTGGAGTTTCTGTGGTCTGTATCTGCATAGTTTTTGCAGAGTTTTTTTGGAGAAGAATGGATGAAAGAATGGTCCTGTTTTTCCCTCTCATTTCTGAAAGGAAATTAAATAACAGCCATCGCTCTACATTATGGCCACCCTTTCTGCCTTGCTTTAATTTTAGCCATCTTTTGCTGGTTCCTGTTATACTTAGTTCCTGAATTCTCAGCACAATAAATGTTATTGTTCATGGGGAGAATGAATTGTATAAATGTCAAGTCATCAACAATCAGCTGGCTAATTGCCTGAAGCCTTTTTTGTTTTCTTCATGGGACATAACTGCAAGTTCTTATTCATATGAACAGGTCTTACACACCTAAGTAGACCTATTGACAGTAGTGGTGAATTGGATGAAAAAAAAAAGAAAGGTTGTGCAACAATATCTTTTAAACCTAGGACTGAAGTTCTAGGTGTCACAAATCTTTAGCTGATGGCATAAATTCACTTGCTTCTGGCAATGTATACACCACTATACCATTTTTAATTTTTAAAAAAGCAGATAGAAGAAATCAAATTCAGAAGCAGAAACTTGTTTTGCAAGTAATTTCAAAAGCAAGGAATGGTGTGGTTAGGGCAAAGATAGAGGCTCTTGAAATGTTTAGTAAAAATACAAAACTGGATCTGTCTTATGCTATTAGCATCCCGTTGAGTGTTGATTTCTTTGGAAGAATATACCAGTGTAGAGAAATCTTTATCTTATTTGATACACCAAACCCCAAGTTCAAGACTATGGAAGACAGACATGACAAAGCTGATAATGTTCACACCATCCAAAGGTGGGGAAGGAAGCTGAAAAGTAAAAACTAATAATTACAGAGCAATATAATGAAAGAGAATATTATGCTTCTTGCAGTAGCAGGAACAGGCATTAGGATTCATTTGTTCAATTATAATACATGAAACCAGTAGTAATAAATATATTTACAATACTTTTCAAGCAAACATTCTAGGAGTCTTAAAATCAAACTAAAAAGGCGTAAACCCACTTTGAAATTGCTTAAAATTGAACTTTTAGGCAATAATTATTTATTTTTGTAGTGCAGCAAGATCACAACAGGGAATTATCAGCATGAAATGACTGGTATCTGGGAAAGTCTCATGTGATGACTCCTGAAGTTACTGTCATCTACCCCTTCCATAGCTGTCATTACATGCTAATGCTTCCCCATCTTATTTGATATGGCATGTTTCCTTTCTCCTCAGTAATATGAGTGCCTCTTGGATAAAGGGTCCCTTTCTGGAGCCACTGAGAAACACCTATGTTCCTCACCCAAGGTGGGATTCAGTTACCTAAACATAGGTGTCTGGCACTGTTTGGGACACCTTGGCCTAGCCTGCCTAGCCTTCAGCTGCTGGTTGAGAAAATGCAGGTCTTTTGTAAGGTCTGTGTCATGTCTATGCACATCTTGTGCATCTCAAGTATCTTAAGACACTTGCTTAGGTCTCTGACAGGGTAGGTGTTTACATGTGAGCTAGGGGTCTAGGCTACCAGTGGAGTCCAAAGAACCACTCATCTCATTCTAGCCACCTCCACATGGCTCCATGAAATGCCTCACTAACCCTACCAACATCTTCAGCTTTACTTCTCACCAGCATATAACCCCTCACTTCAGTCCTATGTACTTGCCCCCAGGCTACCTGCTCCTTGGCTCAGCAGACAGCACCCACCCATCAGCCCACCAGTACCCTACAGGGTCTACCTTTTCTAGCCTAGTGCAATCTGAGTGCAGCATGTTCTGTAAAGAGAGGGTTTTTTTTGGCTAGATGTTGACTAATAGTTTGGTAACTGTCAATGACAGTCCCTCCAGCTCATTGTGGAAGGATGAAAGTCCGTTGTTGAGAAGCAGCTGATTGTTCTTTCTGTTTCAGCCCACCAAAATCAGTACAGAGGACACCACAGCAGGTGGGCAAGAAAATCACTCATGTAGAAATTTTGAAATGCCATGAGATTTGTTTCTCTTGTCTAATATCAGTTCAATAATTCTGCCTTTCTGATGTAAAGTCGGAATTCCTCATCTCCATTTTGTGAGTCAGTTATATTGGGGGCACTGTGAGAGGTCCGTGCAGTGACGAACTATGTGAACTTTGAACAGAGGCTTTATTTCCCAAAAGTTAACTTGACATTTCCTCATCTTGTCATCTTGTTTAGCTTTGGTGTTTATAAGAATATATTTCTTCTTTTTTTTTCTTCTAGCAGCTGGAACTGGTAGCTACTTCTCATAGAGGGGATTTTTCCCCTTTACATCCTCTTTCAAGGTGAATTTTAATAATATCTCATATGATATGAACAATTTGTCTCAGTAATTTTAGTACTTTGAAAAATATCCTTGCTTTTTTAGATTTTTTTTAAAACCTCAATCTATCAGGAAAACCATATTCAGTTTTTTCCACAGTGGAAACTGTGAATTATTTATAACAGTAGTTTGATTATATTAAAAAGCACAATCCCAAGTCTGCAGTACATTACTGGCTCCATTCCTTGCCTAAAACAGGCGTGTTTATATTTTTCCTCAGTAAATATGTGATAATTAAATGCAAATAGACCATATTTTTCAAACGAATTCCCAACCCTGGAAACTTGGATGATGATAATCTTGCCTAATAAATGCACAACTGCAAGTGAAATCAAAGTTTACTGAAGCATAACATTCTTAGCAGTCAGTAGCAGCCATCACTTAGTGAAAAAATACCCCAGGATTAATATAGACATGTCATTGAAAAATGGATAGCCCTAAGGTATTTTATAATCATGGTATCTACCTAAGTATTAATTGAAAACACTGTGCACTCTTTATGGGATGTTCTCAACTAATCCATTCCTGTAAATTATTAGGCTATATTGAAGTCATGCCTGAGGCTGTCATCAGTTCTCTTGAATGTTCCCCATAGTGTGCGTTATCCCCTGTTTCTAGGTTAGCTTTTCAGCCTTTTCCTTTCCCCTTGTGAAAGAAAGCAATCTCTCTCCCATACATTTCCTTTATGAAGAGGGATACTCATGTTCCTTGGCTGGCAACACCTGGTCTTCTTCCGCTCCCTTACGATCTGAGGTCCTGAGTCTCTCTTAGGGGTAATGGAAGGGCTTTTGTATCGCTCTGCTACTTACATCCCAATGAGTGGCTCTGTTTTCCCCTCCTTTTTGATGTATTGGGTCTCTCTGCCTGCTCTCTCCCAATCTGCTGGGATAAAGAAGGGGGAATATCGAATCCCAGAGAAGAGACCATCAAAGAAGAGATTATCTCCTGTCCAGCCTGCAATGAGAAACTGAAACTGCCTCTGCAATCCTCCTCATTCCCTCCTCCTTTTCTCATTCTTCCCAGTATGCTCCACTTCTACACAGCTGTTTTCTAACATCTGGAAATGAATTATCATATGCCCTGAAGAAGAGCCTTAAAGTGCGGGATCTTGTAATCTCAGTGGCAGGATGCTGACAAGAAGCCAAGCATTGTCTTTGTATTACCTGGCTGGCTGCCCTGCCTGTCCCAAATGACTCTGTTTTCCTTGCTGGGATTCCTGTCGCTGTACCCCCAAGACCATATTCCTGAAATATTTGGAGAGAGGCCTAAGAATATCTCCCCTTCTTTCCTTATGACTTCCTCACATGAAAGTATTTTTTCCCCTTATCTAATTCTCCTTACCAGCTAAAGAAAGAGGCTGCATTTCGTTCAGTCTTAATGACCTTATGAGTGGGGAAGAATATTATACAGCGCATAGGAAGCAGGAATTTAAGGTCTGATGGCTATTCCTTCTGTAGCTCTATCCCTTTTCTTGCCTGAACCTGGAGAAAGAGAGCAGTTGCGGGGGAGGAAAAGGCAGGTTCCTGGAAGAAGGAGTAGCTGACAGGATGTTGCTTTTGTTGGACAAGATCCGTCCTGTTGACAACAGGGAGGACCCAATAAGGCTGAGAGTTAGCTACCAACCAAGCAGCATGCTGCCAATCAGAGTTTGGAGGCCAAACTTTCATTCCTCCTGCCAAGAAAAGGCATTTAAATAGAGACTGAAGTATGATTTCAATTTCACTGCAGTTTAATGCAGACAGCAGAAAAACACAGTGACTCACAATACATTCTTGCCCCTACAATAAATAAAATTTCTTCTCAGAAGTCTACAATTCTGAATCAGTAGAAAGGCACGGTGAACACTTGGTCCTAGGATGTACACAACACACCAGCTGGGTTTTCATTCTAGGAAAAGCCAAGAAATGAACTTGTTGGAAGTGTGCGAGAAAGGCCACAATTTACATTAATGTTCTGTTTCCTTCACAGATGCAGAAATAACTGTTTTTAAAAAATATTAAAGGGCAATAGCTGATCCTATTCCCACAACTATAAATCTTAAAACAACCAACCTAAGCCCCAAAGCAGCCACCTCCTTACCCCCATATCTTGTAGCTCTCTCCATGATGTACGGTGAGGGGAGGGAGGTAAGGGGGGTGGCTGAAGAATGTATTGCCACAGACAAAGCTGTAAAAGTAAAGTTACTGTGTAAACTACAAATTTACTCCATACCATTGTTACACTAAACAGTGGTGGATATGGGGGAGTTTTTTTCCTTTCTTTGCCCTCCCTTGCTTTTGGTCCTAATGCCTGATCAGCTTCTCAGTCACATAGCCAAGGCCAGATGACGCCCAAAAATTTGGTGAGTGTATTGGCCAGTGGCATCGTTAGTTCTTTATCTGTCTCTGAAGGTGACCAGGAGATATGAATAACAGCTAAATTTTGGATTTTAGATGCAAGCCTGAGGTTTTCACTTTATGTAATGCTTTCTGAAATGTCCTGAAAAGAACTGAAGAGTTAGGCTGAAGTCCAGGAAAGGAAATGAATGGCAGAAATGACACATAATCTCCCCTGACATCCTGTTAACACGGCCTCGTGCTTATCCCATGAGCTCTGCCTTGCAGGGCTGGCAGGCTGAACAAGCAAATGTGTTTTTGCAGCCCTGTCCTGGTTTGCTGTGCACCAAACCCTTTGCTATGTGCCAGGGTCTCTAGGCTTGCTGCTCCAACACTGGGCTGGTAAAGCCATACGCCGTGTCCCACGCCCCACCCTCCGGTGCTGACTTGCTCTGCACTGGAGCGTGGTGGCCCAGACTGGCATGTGTTCAGGTCATATAGGCTCATGTCTCTTGTCAGGTATTTAAAGCCTGGTTCAAAGTCCACTAAATGCAAAAGAAAGGTTTTAACTGACATCAGGAAGCCCTTTGGGAAGAGCTGGTATGAAGGACAGGAAGAACAATTTAATGGTTTGGTTTTTTTTTTTCCCCCCAAATTATTATTTATTTATGAATATATTTATTGACTTCTTTGATGTTTTAATCATTGTGGAAGCACAGCAACCTGATGGATCCCTATTAACATACATTTAAATACAAAAGGGGCAGTTTATTTTTCAGCAGTTTGTGCACCTGCAATTCACATTAGCTTCAGCTGGAATTCTGTGTGCTCAGCAAATTAAATGTTCAGTAAACAATGTTATAACAGCATTGACTTTAAGATGAAATCATAAATGCATGAAAACAGGACGAAGCCTATAGCTATTTGTAGCTATATTCAATCTGTTATGCCTCTTGGCCCTGGAATAGAAGGTTGGAAAAGATCTCAGCGGCTGTGAATTAGCTCAGCTCCGCAATCATAGCACCTGAGAAGATGAGAGCTGGTACTTTGCTTATGTTGGATATCCAACCCCAAATTGTCACATAAAAGGAGGATTAGTATTTTATTACAATACTAAAATCAAATTCATCTTAGAGCTGAATTAGACTGATTTGCTGAGTCCTGCAGGCCGCCGCCTTTCTTGTTTGATATGCTGAGACTACTAATTCTCCACTTCTGGTGGGAAGAATTGAGAGGGTGTGTTTTTATGCAACCTCATTTTGATTCTGCCGTATGCCATTCCCCAGAGATTCCCATTTGTGGTGTCTACCATTTAATATCCATGCATTTCTAGCAAAATCATGGTGCAAGAAAGAGCAGGTATGTTTAATAAACAAACTCAACCTAAGTATTTGTGCACTGTGAGTAACTTGATTTACTGCAGGCCAAGTTGGTCCATTAAGAGAGACACAAAGGACCGCTCAGGCCCTGTTTCCAGGTCAGTCCCAAAGTGTATTAACCTGCCTTGAAATGCCTGGGAACTGTGGGAGATGCCCACTGAATATGCTAACAAAGGGAAACTGGAGAGCTTAAGCACAGACAGAAAAGAAACAAAGCCAATTTTCTATCTGCTTGAGTAAGATATTACAGACTCAAGAGATTATACATACCGGGAATGAGATTTTGACTCGTGCTCTTGGAAATTCCCCCAACAGGAAAAGGCTACATCCTTCCTTGGATTTAAAAAGTGTTGTGAGAAAATCCCATCATTGTGCCTGTCTTCCCCACCTTGTGCAGAGAGTACCAGGGAGTCATCAGAAATACTTCAGTGTACTGAACACAGGTCTCTGACCTTTTGGAGGATTATGGAAGTGTATGATAAGAGGTAGTGACCAGTTTGGAACACTCTTTCCTGGTTTCCTACACAGACACATCAGCATCTTTCTCCTTTCATATGACACTTCACACAGCAGTGGACTTTGGGGCAAAGAGGAGCTGAAGATGCCCAAAATTGCCCCATTATCTACTTCAGAGGAGTAAGAAAGCTAGAAGATGGAGAGCATATAGGACATCTGTGTTAAAAAAAAAAAAATGTACACAGTATAGAGGAATAAGGTTCAAAACTGCCACCCCATAAGTTTACAGAAATTAATAACACAAATGTTACTTAGAAATGGGGACAAGAGCAGGTAAAACATTGACTGGGTTGGCACAGAGTAGCTTGGCTGAAGTGGTCAGGCTCCAGGTGAAGCCCCTCCCTTTCAGCTGGGACCCAGTACGCATTTATGCCCTTTGCTGAATGAAGGGCAGTGCCTCCTACATTTGGAGCAATCAGGTTGTTTATCTAGTGCCGGGAGCACTTGCTATCACATCTCTTTCAAAGGGAATTTTTCTGACTCATGAAAATTAAGGAAGTGCTCAAATGAAACTCTAATATTTATTATGAGTGCCTCCCTCAGAGCCCCCTGTTTCTCTTTTGCAATCTCTTTTCTAATACTTCTTTCAGTAAACAACAGCTGACCCTCATAAGTGTGTGGAACAGACTGGCCCCAGGCCCTCTCATCTCTAAAAGAGTAAGCTGTGCTGTTGCACAGACAAATGCATGTTCTTTAGCATGTTTTATCATTGTTTTTTGGGGGGTTGGGTGTATAGACAGTTTGGGGTGGAGGGGAACCTCACGAGACTCTGGAATCAGGCAAGTCTTGAGCTTCTGCAGCTGGTAGTTCTGCTGCTGTTTCCCTCAAATGAAACAGTCTTGCTGGGATTTTGGAGGAACCAGGACTGAGGGTCAAATGGACAGGCAGAGAGGTTGTAGTTTTACTGCAGAAAACAAAGGAAAGAGAAAATCTGTAAAGTGATATCTGCTTGTGATTCACCTCTACTACATAAGAGAGAGTATTTCTGGACCCTAGGCTCTTTAGCCTGGTTTTCTGCTTTAGGGAACTTGATGTGATTATTTACTTGGGACAGGGAAAAGGGGATGTGGCAGAGTCTGATTGATCTTCCACCAAAGAAAGGAAGACAACGACCACACATGCTGCTGGATAAATAAGGCACCAACATGCCGTTAGATATCTAACTGGCTTCAGAACTACAAAGATGTGTTTATTATTTACAAGTTTTGCTATTTGCACAATGCTTGCCCAAGGCCTTTGTGGCCAGGTTTGAATCCTTTCTCATCTTCCTCCCACTGAGCAGTGGATTATTTTGTTACAATTCATTTCCATACCTCATGTGAGATGGATGTCATTGCTTGTTTCCCTTCTATTTGAGATCCGAATGGTGGTCTGTCCTGGTTTTGGCTGGGATAGAGTTAATTTTCTTCATAGTAGCTGATATAGTGCAGTGTTTTGGATTTAGTATGGGAATAATGTTGACAACACACTGATGGTTTAGTTATTGCTAGGTAGTGCTTACACTGGTCAAGGACTTTTCAGCTTCCCATGCTCTGCCAGGTGCACAAGAAGCTGGGAGGGGGCACAGCCAGGACAGCTGACCCAAACTGACCAAAGGGCTATTCCATACCATATGACGTCATGCTCAGTATATAAACTGGGGGAGTTGGCCGAGGGGCAGTGACTGCAGCTCAAGGACTGGCTGGTCATCAGTTGGCAGGTGGTGAGCAATTGCATTGCGCATCACTTATTTTGTATATTCTTTTATCATTATTATTATTATTTTTTCCCTTCCTTTTCTGTCCTATTAAACTGTCTTTATCTCAACACATGAATTTTACTTTTTTTTTTTTCCTGATTCTCTTCCCCATCCCACTGGGGAGGGGCGGTGNCTGCCACCCCATAAGTTTACAGAAATTAATAACACAAATGTTACTTAGAAATGGGGACAAGAGCAGGTAAAACATTGACTGGGTTGGCACAGAGTAGCTTGGCTGAAGTGGTCAGGCTCCAGGTGAAGCCCCTCCCTTTCAGCTGGGACCCAGTACGCATTTATGCCCTTTGCTGAATGAAGGGCAGTGCCTCCTACATTTGGAGCAATCAGGTTGTTTATCTAGTGCCGGGAGCACTTGCTATCACATCTCTTTCAAAGGGAATTTTTCTGACTCATGAAAATTAAGGAAGTGCTCAAATGAAACTCTAATATTTATTATGAGTGCCTCCCTCAGAGCCCCCTGTTTCTCTTTTGCAATCTCTTTTCTAATACTTCTTTCAGTAAACAACAGCTGACCCTCATAAGTGTGTGGAACAGACTGGCCCCAGGCCCTCTCATCTCTAAAAGAGTAAGCTGTGCTGTTGCACAGACAAATGCATGTTCTTTAGCATGTTTTATCATTGTTTTTTGGGGGGTTGGGTGTATAGACAGTTTGGGGTGGAGGGGAACCTCACGAGACTCTGGAATCAGGCAAGTCTTGAGCTTCTGCAGCTGGTAGTTCTGCTGCTGTTTCCCTCAAATGAAACAGTCTTGCTGGGATTTTGGAGGAACCAGGACTGAGGGTCAAATGGACAGGCAGAGAGGTTGTAGTTTTACTGCAGAAAACAAAGGAAAGAGAAAATCTGTAAAGTGATATCTGCTTGTGATTCACCTCTACTACATAAGAGAGAGTATTTCTGGACCCTAGGCTCTTTAGCCTGGTTTTCTGCTTTAGGGAACTTGATGTGATTATTTACTTGGGACAGGGAAAAGGGGATGTGGCAGAGTCTGATTGATCTTCCACCAAAGAAAGGAAGACAACGACCACACATGCTGCTGGATAAATAAGGCACCAACATGCCGTTAGATATCTAACTGGCTTCAGAACTACAAAGATGTGTTTATTATTTACAAGTTTTGCTATTTGCACAATGCTTGCCCAAGGCCTTTGTGGCCAGGTTTGAATCCTTTCTCATCTTCCTCCCACTGAGCAGTGGATTATTTTGTTACAATTCATTTCCATACCTCATGTGAGATGGATGTCATTGCTTGTTTCCCTTCTATTTGAGATCCGAATGGTGGTATGTCCTGGTTTTGGCTGGGATAGAGTTAATTTTCTTCATAGTTGCTGCTATTGGGCTATGTTTTGGATTTGTGCTG
>VYZW01007359.1:13910-30098 GCA_013401315.1 Balaeniceps rex | reverse complement strand
GAAATGCCTTGGCTATTCTGGTGGTGAGATGGAGGGAATGCATAACACTGAAGACTGATACAGCATAAAAGTCTGAATTTTGTAAAATTTAAAAATCATGATTTAAAAATTTAAATAATTTATTTCTATCATCAACGATAAAGGGATCAGAGCCAGGCCATGAATGATCATGGCCAGTGAATGATCAGTGAACGATCAGTGCCAGTCCCAAAATAAATGTGCATCTCAGTGTCCTCTGGTCTGAGATTCTGGAACGTTTTCAGGATCTGGCAGTACGATAACTAGATGTGCCACTTAATAAATGAAATTAATAACTTAAATCTGCCATAGTACCAAAGAAACCAATGAAGTTAAACCAATGCTGAATTTGAACAGTTTCCTCAAAACACAAACATGATTTGATTGAAACATTGGCACTAAGCAAGTATTTTTGTGAGTGACTTCAGTGTAGGATTTCTTTCACTGTTAACCCTTCATCATACTGGAAAAAAGCCTAAGAAATTTAGAACAATTTTACAAAATGTATAAGTAATATGGTTATGACCACTGCTTTCTTTTCCTAAATATATACACTTTTATTCCTTTTTCTTTTTTGGTAGTCGTAAACATCAGAAATAGCAAATTATTTGTATAAGAGTCTTAAAGATACCAGCCATCATCATTTGTTGAAAATAAGAGAGAATCAAGGTGAGTAGCACCCTGACCTTCAAAGTACTGATCCAGACAAAGCATCCTGTATTTTAAAATCCAATAAGAAACATTATCGGGAAATGAGCTTGTAGAATTGCCCTTCAATTGCAAAGATCAAGGTCTGAATTTCAGTCTAAGGATGAGCTTTATTAGCTATAGCTGCTCCTTATTTCCTATATATTTCCTGTCCTAGAAAAGAGGCTTTCAGACCCATGACATTCTGCTTACTCCCTGTGTGAAGCTTTCTCTAATAAACTCATGTATATTTTTTTGCTCAGATTCATCTTGTGGTTTTGATAAATTTGTCTCTGAAGCCACCACTGTACAGGTAAAGATCACCTTTAACTCAGTGAGAGAATAAGAAATTTGGGCGGGGGGGACACACGACACTTTCCATTTTAGAGATTGTCGTCAAAGCTTGAAAGAGATTGTGAAAACAGGTTTTGAATGTAAAGGTAAGCTTCTCACTGGAAAGGACGTGATCAGTTAATTTATGATTCTGTTTGGATTTATCTGGCCACTCAACAAGCTAGAAAGCACTCAAAAGAAAAAAAAATCCTGTTTGAGTAACTTATTCAGGCTGAGGTCTGAAAATATTCTCATGATTTTTTTAACAAGAACAAAGCTAGATACAAATGAAACCTAAAAAGGTCTGGTTCAATCAAACACACAGTACAGCTTATGAAGAGAACGTTGTCTATGATTTCCATGGCTCCTGAGCTGGTCATATCTTGAACTTGACTTGGGCTCAAAAGCAGAAAGGTGCTCGATAAGATAACCTATGATTCATAAGCCATTCAACTGTGGGAAAATATTCTTAAATTCCTGTGTGCCACCTTCCCATCAAGTGTTTTTTCCTTCTAACAATATTAGGTGCAGCGAAGAAACAAGGTCAATTAAACTACAACAGACTTTCTTGTAACTTTTCCAAAAGTCTATTTGAAAAGGAAAATAACTTTAACATTTCTAAAGTCATTCAAGCCAGGAAATCATTACCAAACTGCAAATGATTATACTCTTAATTTAGTTTCATCTAATGAAATTATGTTAGCTCTTTATCCTTCTTCTTTGCAGTAGAGTAGAATTTTTCAACCCTACTCAGATACTGGCATCACTTGGAATTTCAATTACTCCTTTTACTTTAATCATCAGGAATATAATCTGATGCCACAATCACCCACTGTCTTATTCTACTGGAAATGTTTGTGTATTTCTTGATTGTTGTAAGTGATGAGACCGCACACAAAGTGAAAGCAGACTAAGGACATGTTACAGAAAAAAAAAAGAAAAAGAAAAAAAGAAAAGAAAGAAATTACAACCCTATCCCATATGCTGAACAGTGCACTATGTGGCTCTATCTCATAAATTAAGCCTGTCTTAAACTGGCAAATTGTATAACCCTGAACATGAAAAGACTGGTGGCAGCAATCTGGTTTCAAATATTTCCATTCAGATCCTTAGGCAAATGTGTGTGCTTTGGATTTTGAGCTGGGAATCTTAAAGCTTCTCAATAGATTCCCAACAGTTTCTGGTTTCAGCCAGCCTGAAAACAGCCTCTGAGAATTTATCTTGCATATGTGTTCATTAATCAGCTCAACCACCAGTATTTAAAGATCTGTAAACTCTGCAGAAGTATGGCATCCCTAAAGTTTTCCTTCCCAGCCCCTGCAAAAGTAATATTTAAACAAGCAGCAACTGTCGTTTGCAATTGAACCAATAGCTAAGCAACAAGAAGGCTAAAATCTCTAGTCTTATTAAATGCTGATTAGAAAAGCCTTGAGAAAATACTCTCCTGTTTGGCTTTTTTTCTTTTTTTTTTTCCTTCTGAATGAAGTGGAAATTTTTGACATTGCAGATCTTCCTGTTTTTCCAGAGAATAAAGATTGTTCACTCATCTATGACATATATTACAGAACTACTTTAAAAAAAAAAACAATGATGTACTTGGGTATTCCCTTATCTCTGTTAATGTCCCTCAGAAAATAAATCGTAACCGATCAATCCCTAAGGTGCCTTCAAGACATTTGCTCCTTTTATGTGATGTGCACTGAACTTAAGCTACTTTGAGCATTAAGCTGGTAAAGGCCACACTTTCATGTATTTAACAAAACTCATATCTAATATATCTAACAAAACCTCTTCTGTCACCTCTAGCAGTCTGGCTAAAATGAGAACTCAATAAACTTGCAATCACATATTTAAATCAAACCTAGGGTTTTTTTGAAAGGTGAAAACACATGCTTATTAATGGTTTGGATTCTTGCTTTCATTTTATGATAATTCTGACCTGTTCACTGACTGGAAAAAAATTGAAGTTTCTGTCTGTGGCAGGAATTCTTTCTGGAACTTTTGTCCCAACTGAAAGTCAAAACCAGCCTAAACGAGTTATATTCAGATAATCACCCAAAAAATCTGTGCTTCTGAACTGCTCCTGTTTGTGGTTACCTGGGCCATGTGCGTTTGTTTGCACTCTTCTTCACCTTGTCTACCTGCTGTGATCCATCTGCACAAGAAATTTATATTATTGTCAATTGGTAAATACCGCTGGCTCTGTGGCAGGTCTGAACTCACTTGGTGAATTTCATCTATGAGGGTTACTCAAGTATAAAAAGTTTTTCTTCAGACAATACCATATAATATTTTTCAGGTCACAGAAGGAATGTGGGAATGTTTATATATTGCCAGACAAGAGAAGGAATGCTTTGGAGAGATCAACAACAGGCACACTTGAGCTGATAAGTCAAAATACAGTTTTTAAAATGCTGTAGTATACTACACTGCAGGTCAGGAATACATATCAAAATATACCAAAGATGTGCTTTCATCTTACCACTTATCATGTGGTGAAATCTCATCTTTCCAGCTCCTAAGAGCCTTTTGGACACTCTACTTTCCTTTCCAAGGAATGGAGATAAATTGACCTTTACAGGTGTCTAAGAAATCTAAGAAACTTGCGATGGTGGCTCAAAAGAATGATTCAAAAAAAATATTTTTATTTCATATTGTGCCCTTAAAAAAAGGGCACAATTGTGTGGGTAATTTTAAAAGTCTGAATCAGACCCTTAAATATAAATGAAAAAGGAAATTTTTTTGGTGTTTTTTTTTGTTTTTGTTTTGTTTTTTTACTTCTTTGGAAACAGGGGTAAACCCTCTAACTGTTATGAAATCTGATTACATTTTTACATATATATTGTGTCTGAGTCCTTACTAACATTGCTTGACGTGGTTAAACACAGCAAGAGAAGGTTTGAATCTATTTGTCCTTAATAGCTTTAGAGATTCTGGTTTCATTTCATTAACTTCTGCTCTGCTGTGTGACCTGCCATTTTACTTCAAACTGTTGGGAAGGGGTCATCCATGTATACATTTGATTTCATTAGTTCATAACAGCCTTGAATTTTGTTTCTGGGCAGTTCTCTCACCTTGGATCAAAAAGACTCACTTAGGTAAATGAAATATTCAAGTCAAGCAAGAAACTACCAACCAGTTAATAGCCTTGTGCATGTGGAATTCTCTAAATCATCCTGTTAAAGGGAAGGCCCTGAAAATTCAAGAGTTAGTAATGGCTACATTTCACACAGAGGCATAGACATGAATGAATGATGGCTCTTCTGAGGCTGAAGAGAGACTAAAGCAAACTTATTTCTCCTCCTAAGCAGTTTTTTAACCAAAATGGCATTTTCATGAATCCAAACTGTTTATATACATACTTACTGAACACTTGGTACCTGATTTTTCTGAAAATGTTTTTCTTAAAATGATGGCTTATATACCCACACTAGGCCAAATTCTGTTCTGAATTGCACTCTGCAACTGAGAGGGAGAGTAGAATTTGGTCCATGACATTAATCAAGTAGTACAAAATGTAATTTTTTTTCTTTTTTCAGATTCTGACTTTGATTTTAACTACCAAGCATGTCCACACTGATACATACTTTACTTAAAAGAACAGGAAGGAAAACATTTTTCATGATGTAGAGGACTCAACTATATTGAAGATAAAACTCACTGTGAAGATTTTGAAAGGAATATACAGGAAATAATTGGGGGGCAGTGAAAAAAACTCTTTCCATGCCCCTGCAAGGACATGACTGTCTCAGATCAGATCCAGACCAAAGATATAAAAAGTTTGTGATAAAACAGCATACTCCTCAGTTTTCTCATTGTTTGGCTCTTTGAGTAATCAAAACTGCTTCCTAATGAAAGGAGAGACGTGTATCACTACATCAATGACTTTCTCTATAAAACTGTATCTGTCTACAAAATCTTTCTTTTAATTTGTTATGTTTTCCATCCTTCTTCATAATTTATATACTTGAGAGAGAGATGATAATCAAAAAAACCCTTAAGCTTCTGAAAAAGGAGAAAAAAAAATCATTTCAGGTGATCCAAAGAGCCTGAAGCTCTTTGTGGATTTTGTATTTACTATGTAATCGATGATAATCCTTCTATCCTTGTGTCCCTTGGATCCCCTACAGCATCAGTCCAACTAAACCCAACTAAATCTCTATACATTTTGGAAATAGATCTCAGAAAAGTTGTTAATATTCTCATTCTCAAGCCAAAAGTTAGATTTACACAAGTGTGTGGAACATCCTATTCGGGGAATTGCATGAATTTGCCACAGCCTTATCTTTACCTTGTGAAAAGAAACCTCACTTCCTTTCCCTTCCTGCAGCACAGTTATACTGATTTACACAGCTATGGATCAAAACAATTCCTTTCTTTTTATCTGAACAAACCTGGCACATGACAGCCAGATATAAAATTGAAGTTAAATCTTCTGCCTGTCTGACTGGTTACCACTTACCTTCATCAAGCTCTTTCTTGGCTTCTGATTACTCTCACTCTTTTCCTAAATGTCTCAGTTAAAGCAATTTCACTTTTTTTTTCTTCTGACCATTCCAGTGTTGAATTCTACCCAGATTCTGCTCTGCACTGAAGTCTCCACATACAGGTCACATATAGCTGACAGAAGGAGAAAGGAAAGCGCATAGTGTATGCGAAGCCCAGAGACAGCTTTTCCCTCCTGACAAAAAAGTCAGAGACGACAATGTCCTCCACGCATGAGGTCTGGTAAGCAGAAGCTTGTTTCTAAATTGATGATAGCCTGATCCTTCCTCTTGCCTCTACAGCTCCTGTGCCAGCAGAGCTGAAGCTGCAGGCAACCCATCTTTTTTTCTTTTTTTTCCTGTTTTGCCAGGTTGTTTTCCTGATCCAACCAGTCTCTGGCTAGAACTGCCTTGGCTCACCACCCAGCCACACAAGCGTTAGTGCTGGCACAAGGGAGGCAAATGGGGCAATTTCCCTTTGGTTGACTTCAATTAGCTTAAGCCAGTTGTGACACTGAAGCCCCGGGAACAGTACTGGTATGGTACTGCACTCAGGATGAATTCCCCCTGGTTTGCACACTAGTACAGAGTTTTGACTTTTGAGGTATTCCCTCCAGGATGTCCGGTCTCCTTGAGCTCCTGCCTGCTACTGCCAACGCTGCCGACGTGCAGTCAACACGACAATCCAGCTGCTTTTGCCCTGCCCGGCTCTGGCTGGTGCCAGTCTGCACTTTATCTGCTCTAATACTAACATACGCACTGTGCTTACAGAAAAAAGAAAAAAATAATACTGGTCTGGTATGCGTAGTATGGACAGGATGGTATTATTCATTTGAGTGTTCCTTATTCCTAGCTATCAGTCACTTTGAGAAAATAAAAACTTAAAAACTGTGTTTATTTGGAATAAAAGCATTGGAAGCTCTGACTGGAAGGCTACAGATATACATGTCAGAAAACAGGGTGCTAAGAGAGGATGGGGTTTTACAGTTATTTTAGGTCCCTAGAGAATTTATTTGTCCAGGGAAAATCTTGAGGAATGAGGGAAAAAGAGAATTATTCTATCTAAACCCATCACAATAAACTGTTTTAGAAACTCACTTTGATCTCATGCTAGCTTACAAGAAAATTTATCCCAAATAAGATTTTCAAAACTTATGTCTCAATCCAGAAGACACAGATTGTTCAAACAGAAATTATTTAAAATTCCTGCACTAAGAAAAAGAGTTCCAACTTACTCTATTAAGGGATAGCTTAGAAACTCTTACACATTTATTAAAAAATGTCAGAGAAAATAACATCTGGAGGAGGTAATGGTTGAAGAGAAATTTGAATGCACCTCTAAGCCAATATATGAGCATAAAATTTTAGTTCAGTATATTCTATAATAGACTAACCAGTCTATACACACACATGTACTCCCATAAAAATCTATATATTTAGCCACTTATGCCATAAAACACATCTTAAAAATATATACAAGTCTCTAAAGAATTTGACAGTTAACTACAAGCTGTATTATGTCAGCATAGAGCTTGAGGTCAATTGGAAATCTCCAGTACCTGCTTAGCTGGAAAAAATACTTTCTTTCTGAGTTTTCTCCAGTTTTTAGCAATAGGCAGAAAAAACTGGCATACTATCTGCAAGACTGCAGATGCAATCTAGGTGAAGAGAAGACCCCATTCTGAAGGAATTCCTACAACTTTTGCCACTTCCAGTAGCACTTGATAATCCTTAGTACTAGCTCTCCGATTGCCAGAATATTTTAGCATCAGTACTGGCAATTATTTTGAAGCTCTCAGATATGGATGTAGCAATTTATCTGGAGCTTTGTAAATCTACGGTAGATCTCCTTGATTGCTGGACCAATTTTCACCTGAAAACTCAACTTTATTCATAGGTCTCATCATTTTTGCCTTAGTTGTTTGATTTGAAATAACTAAAGTGTAGTTTAAAGCCACCTAATAAAGAAATATATATAAGAACTTGCTTACATTTGGTGCAAAAATGAGTGGCTGTGCATTCTGTAATTACAGAGGACTTCACAAACATGACAAGAAGTACTTGTCCTTCCCTCTGAAAATACCACAACAGTAGACTTTTGGAAAGGAGGACCATGGTTAGTCCATAAACACATCAGTTTGCGCCTGGGGAGAAGGCAAGTGAGTGGCACATCTCTAGCAGGAGAAAAAAGAAAATTCTAGGACGTGTAGTTTCCTCTCAGCTCTTAATTCAGTGCTGTCCTAGAAAAATGATAGTTTGACGCTTTCTTTAACTTAGAAACTATTTTTTAACCTCTGTTTGCATCACTTACTTCTGGAGTGATCTTAACAAACAAATGGAATGAGATGGATAAGAATGACCAGGTGATTGAAAGCCCCAGTGCTTTGAAGTGATTGCCTTATAGGAGTAGAAGGTGGTAATGTTTGTCATGAGGGTTCCTCTTTCAGATATAGATATATATATATAAAATACACACAGACACACATATAAAACTCTTGCTTTTGCCTAATTCTTGTTAAAAACCTGAGCAGGGGAAAGAAGGAAGTTGAAATGTCTCATATAATCTTATTCAACCATCCTTGGTGAGTGCCCCTTTTTTCCATAGACAACATATGTGCTCCTGACTATTCAAACATTACTGGACAGAGCTGCTTCTTTTACATTTATACAAACTGTAAGGCATCTGTATGCCAAGTACCTCTGGATCTATGTCCAGATTTCACTAATGGATCCTCAGTAACTTCTGCTTCTTGCAGCCATTTTCCTTCCCTTGAATATGCCATCTCTTACCAGCTGCTAAATGCTGTTGTTGACCACAAAGGATATTTGAATCAGGCTTTGGTGTACAGCAAGTCGTTTATGCTCAGAAACACATTTTGTATATTCATCCTTATTTCCTCAGACTCATTTCCTCTCAGGCTTCCCTCGTCCTTATTTCTTCCTCAAGCTGAATGCATTCTGTTACAGTGACCCTGGCACAACACCGCAGAGTGAGAAGTGTGGACATAGTATGGAGATCAGTAGCTCAGATGGATCTAACAGATTGTGTTTGGGAGAAATCTGTGTTCCTCAACAAATAAAACTAGATACAAAAAACAGCTAACACTTTCCAAGCTTGGGTGGCCTTCAGTTAGGAAACTTATCATGGCTAGCTGATTTTGCTGGAGTTTCTAATGGTGTTACCAACAGATGTGAATACTCAGCACTTAGTACTAATTTGTAATGTGATAGTAGCTAGTGTCCCATACAAAGGACTAGCTGTTATATGCACTCTGAGAGGCAGTTGTCTCTGCTTGAGATGTGGTAGAAAGCCCTACAAACTCGCAGAATCACAGTATCGTTAAGGCTGGAAAAGACCCCTAAGATCATCTAGTCCAACCGTCAACCCAACACCACCATGCCCACTAAACCATGTCCCAGAGTGCCATGTCTACACATTTTTTGAACACCTCCAGGGACGGTGACTCCACCACCTCTCTGGGCAGCCTGTTCCAATGCCTGACCACTCTTTCAGTAAAGAAATTTTTCCTAATATCCGACTGATACAAAGATACATGGGTGACTTGCCCAATTTTCCAGCACAGCACATCAATTACATCTAGTTGAGAAGCAGGATATCTGTCTAAGGCTGTTGTCTATACTGCAGGCTGTACCCCAGCAGACTGACTCTGAGACCAACTTCATTTGCTTAAACCTACTTTGTGTTTCTCAGCACCACAGGATCACAGTTCAGGTACAGCCTGAAAAAACTGGTAGCTACTGCTGTTAAACGTCCTCAGTTTGGAGGTGATAATGCCACTTAGCCATCCACAGAAATTGGGGATGAAGTTTTTCTCTCATCAGATAGCAAGCACTCAGTCGTTTTTGACACTACCTCAGCAACAACTGTTCTCTTGCTCGCCCCAGCCCTCCCAGGTGCCCTGCAGATTGCCGGGGCTCACCGCAGCCAGGCGTGTCAGCCTGCTGCTGCAGCTGCACGACAGAGCGGTGGACGTGCTGCCCTTGTGTCATTCATCCAGAAAGCATTCAAACCTTTCAACCCTAATGTAAACAGAATTCCTGTAAGGACTGAGGAGCCTTAAAGATACATATATTATATGTCTGACAGCACAAGATTCAAAAGGAAAAATACTTCTTTTTTAAAAGTTATATACAGGCTGCCATTCAAGAGCAGAACAGCAATACAAAAACCAAGCACAATTCAATCTTTCTGACAGTCTGGATTTCATGTCCATGCTAAGGACCTAAAAGCAATCATTTATAGTATCAATTGCTTCTTATCCTCCTCATTTTTGCTTTGTTTCTCTGGAATTACAGTAAGAACTGAGCACTGGCGTTTCTGATAGACCTTACGGCAGAAGAGCCTTTTAGCTTTTCTGACTTGCAAGTTAGATTGGGGAAGATGTTTGACACTGTTTTCACGATTAACACCACATGGGGCTGGTTGTTACACAGCACACAATACTTGGGCTAGCACTATATTTGGCATTTTTCTTCTACACTAGACCTGAACACATAATCAGTGTTAACAGTGACATGAATCCACAAAACCAAACTAGACAATTGGTCCTCTCCCATGTATGTGCTGCTACATGTGTGGTGTGTGGAAATCTCTCACTGATCTGCAGGGTAGTCTTTGAAATCTAATGTTCATGCATTGCCAGATTCACTTTTCCCAGTGGAAGAAATGGTTTGTGATTACAGCACAACTTTCACAGCATGGATGCAAACTCGTACAACATTGCAAAGATCGGGCAAACACACGGCAGATTCAAAGCAACTCGTTAAATTTCTGGAACTGAGTTGGCATTTAGCACAAACAATACCTGAAGAATATCACCATGGAGGTATAACAAATCTTATGTGGGCTTCTGAGGCAAAAGCTGGCCCAGCTCACTCTTCTGACCGTTCTTATCCTGATATTTTCTTTAGCTTCCAGCACTCTGATGTTTGGGGAACCATGCATCACAAGGCTGGGTTTATTGCTTCATTTCTTCTGTAATTGCCTATCTATGTAATTGCCTTTGCTGTCCTCTGACTGCCTTCAATCTGTCAGACCAGCTTTGCCTCATTGTCAGGTGAGACACATTATGATGTGGTAAATTCTGGAACTTATATAAAGGAGAGACTAACAACGCTGTAAGTTTGGGCATAAATTTTGCAGGATACTCTCTTTTAGCAAATCCTAGTCCTTGTCCTGAAAAGAAGATGTGTGACAAGAGTTGGTGGTTCCTTTACAATGTGGACAAGTATCTGCCAGCACAGCTAAAAGCAGTTCATTTCCAGTTTAAGGTGTCCTCAGCCCAGCTCCTATTGCAGGGATTGCAGCCTTGGTTACAGATTAACACCAAGTTCCTCCTTCACCTCCTTCATTAGAGTGCGGCCAACAGATGCAACAGTTTGCGCAGCAGTTTCTGGGGTCTGCCTTGAAATCTTTTAGATCTTCTTGAGACTTCTTCTGGGATCATCAAAGACCTTTTAAAGGAATGCCAGAGTGACTTGGTGCTATCACAAAAGAATAGCAGGAGGCTGTGACTTTCTGCAACCTTCATTCACTTCTAACAAGCTCTATCAGCTGTTCTTCACCAAAGGGTGCTTGAAGCATCTGTCCTAGCTGGATCCAGAATAGGGTGAGTCAATTGCACCTTGCAATAGGTGCTCTGGAGAGACCTGTATAAGTGCCAGCATAGGATGCAGCTCACAGAGGAAGCAGATTTTATGGGTCAGGGCTTGAAACAGCAGAGATATGTCCAGACATGGTAGTAATTCCTTATATGGGCCCACTGTCTCAGTAACCTCAGAGGACTTGACCCAAACTACGATGCAGCTCTCCAAGCCTGGGGCTGCAGGTACCTGGAGCTTGGTGCATATGGGCTCCTCGTCTGCAGGAGGTGTGCACTGGTGGAGGCCAGCAGCCTGCACAGCATCAAAGGTGATTGAAAGGGACTGATGGGATCTTCTCTGAGGCTGTGCAGCTTCAGTAGCCTGAATCTCCAGCTGTAATGAAGGAGGGGCAGCCAGAGTGTCTGTTTATCAGGTTGAGAAATGGAAACTCTTGTAGTGGTGAAGGCTGGAAGCTTGTGATTTCTGATGCCAGAAGGATGGCTGCTGCTCCAGATTTGTAACTGCAGAGTGAATAGGTCAGTACCCTGGTAGCAGATTAGGGTTAATGAGCTCTTGCCAATCTGAGCTGGCTGAGCCTCATCTGTGCAAAAGCCCCAGGAGGAAATGGTGAATGATAGTGGTGGGAGACTCCCTGCTGCAGCTAACAGAGGCCCTGTCTGCTAACCTGACTTGCTCTCCAGGGCTGTTTGCTGTTGCTTGGAGGCTTGGATCTAGGATACTCTGGAGAGATAGCCTAGGTGTTCCCAGACCTTGGACTATTTCCCCCTTGCTGTTCATTCATGTGGGTATTCCTGGCCTGTTCAGGGACCTGCTTGGAAGAATCCTATTGGAGAACATCCTGGAAAGAAGAGAGGCCCAGGGGAGTGTTTTGCTTTTGTTTGGGTTTTTTTTGTGTTTTGATTTGTTTGGATTCCCCCCCTGCCCCTTTCTGTCACCTTTACCTTCAAGAAAGGCAAGAAGAGGGACACAGGGAAATACAGGCTGGTCAGTGTCACTTCAGTCCTTGGAAGGTGATGAAGCAAATCCTTCTAGAAATGTTAAGGACAAGAAAGTGATTGAGCATACTCAGCATGGATTTAGAAGTCAGCATGGATTTAGTAGTCAGTATGCTTGACCAACCCTATTGCCTTTTATAATGAGATGATTTACTCAGCCTTAACTTCAGGAAGGCTTCTGACACTGTCTCCCATAACATCCCCATAGACAAGACGATGAAGTATGGGCAAGGTAAGTGGATGGCAAGATGGTTTGAAAACTGGCTGAACTCTGGGGTTTAAAGGGTTGTGGTTGGTGACATGAAGTTCGGCTGGAGTCCAGTCACTAGCTGTGTACCGCAAGGGTGGATACCAGGCTTAATACTATTCATTTTCATTATTGACCTGTATGATGGGACAGAGTGCACCCTCAGAAAGTCTGTAGATCACGTAAAACAGGGAGGAAAGGCTTATAGACCACATGTCTGTGCTTTCATTTGGAGAGACCTCAATAAGGTGGAGAAATGGGCCAACAGTAACCTTGTGAAGGTTGGCCAAGGTAAATGCAAAGTCTTTCACCAGGGGAGGAATAATCGCAGGCACCAGTACCAGCTGGAAAGCTACTTAGCAGAAAGTGACCTTGGGGACTTGGTGGACAACAAGCTGACCATGAGCCAGTAATGTACTCTGGTAGTGAAGAAAGCCAACAGTATTGTGGGCCACATTAAGAATAACATCTCCAGCAGGTTGAGGGGGGTGATCCTTCCCTTCTGCTTAGCACTGGAGAGATGCCTTTGGACACTGGGTCCAGTGCTAGGCTTCCCAGTACAAAAGAGACATGATCATACTGGAATGAGTCTGTTGAAGGGTCACAATGATCATTAAGGGCCTGGAACATCTGTCATATGAGAAGCGGCTGAGAGAGCTGGAGTTGCTCAGCCTGGAGAAAAGAAGGCTCAGGGGGATCAATGTGTATAAATACCTGGTGGAGGAAGGACGTGTGAGTGGGGAAAGCAGAGGAAACAGAGCCAGATTCTGTGGTGCCTGGTGACAGGATAAGAGACATTGGACACAAACGGAAATACAGGAAATCATATTTAAACTTAAGAATTTTTTTTCCATGAGGGTGGTTGAACACTGGAATAGGTTGCCCAGAGAGGCTGTGAAGTCTCCGTGCTTGGAGACATTCAAAACCCAGCTAAGTATGGTCCTGGGCAACCTGACTCTGCTTTGCGCAGTTGGACGAGGCAATGTCCAGAAGTGCTTACCACCCTCAGCTTTTGACCCTGTAATCTCATGACCTGTATATGCCAAAGACTTCTAGTGCTTTGGGAAGGAGTGTTACAGAAACTCAGGGAACTCCTTTTAAACTTGAAGTGCATTATCACTTGTGGAAAGTATCTCATGTCAGCTTGCAAGTTACTGCATCATTATACTTTAGTGAATATGGAATGTTTACATCATCTCCCTTCTTGAAAAAGCTGCTCGTGACAATAATGATGAAAACAATATCAGCTGTTCTTTGAAGTAATCTATTTATTTTCATTGTGATCATCACAAGTGCTACTCAACATTAACATTATGATAGTCTTAACTAGGGATACTTGTTGACAGTAGGAAAAATCCCATTTTCTTATTCTTTTCCTTTCCCTCCTACAGCCTTTTCCATTGAAAGCTGGGAAATAATAAAAAAAAACAAACCAAAACAAAACAAAACAAAAAAAAAACAAAAAAAACAACCAACCAAAAAAAAAAAAAACACCACAAAAAACCCAACAACTTGGCCAGCTAGTTGTAAACTGTTTTCATTCAAAACTATTCTTATCTGTATCTGATGTCTGGATGCTTATGGTGATAAAGGATTACTCTGGTGTTTGAGCCTTCCAAGATCATGTAGGGAAGCACACTGTTCCAAGAGAGAGACATTAGATTTCACAGCTGTCACTGGTCATCCAAACCCTGCAGCATAGTTTACAGAATACATTTTAGTGACGCTCCAAAAAATCTTTAATGTGCTAACTTCTACAAGACCAGACAGGAAGCACAGTTAGGGTACAGAGCTGGGAATATTCTATGAATATTTTGAATATGTAGTCTTTTTTGCAGGGAGAAAACTTAGCTAATTTTGTCTATTCTAAAATGTTTGACATTTATGTTTGGCTACGCTAGAGGTTTTTTCTTCACTGAGGACAAAGGGAAGTTTGTAAGACAGGTTTATTGACTGTCTACAGTACTTTATATTCCAGTTTCTCTTGTCACCTACACAAGTAATCACATGTGTTTTCAGCTTGGTTCCAATGCTTTCAGCCAGAGCGATGTCTGGGTTTTTATTTCACAGGGTGTCTGGGCTCTGGCTGGGAGGATTCAGAGCCCCACTGAGCATTCCCTGCTTCCATACAGAGCACACGCAGAACACATGCTTCACAAATCTGCCAAGAATCAGAACTGTTCTCTGCTCTGCCATGCTGCATTTTTCCTACTCTCCTGAATGATAAAAGGGTGTCCTACTAGCCTTTCTTATCTGTCCGTCAAAGTAACTTTCTTCATGCCACACCACTGATCTGCATTTCTGAGGACTTGCTGTGCCAGTACCTAGATAGTGGTATTGTAAGAGTTAATTTTTACTGCATTATGTCTCCTGGTTTTAACTGCCAGTTTCTACAAATGGTGCTTCTTCTGTATCAGGCTAGGTACAAATTCAGAGACATGGCTCACCCGAGTACATTCTCATGGACTGGACGCTCAGCAGCTGCTTCCTCTTTTTTGTGTGTGCTTTGGGGGAGGGGTAGATTTTTGTTTTGTTTTGGTTTCGTTTTTAAGTTTTCTTCCTTTTTTTCTTTCTCATTAAGTTTTATGTGATGCTCTACTCAGTAAACGTTGCTGACTAGCTTGTTTAAAACAGTGTTCAACTGAAGCCTGAAGCAAGAAAATTAATCCGTAATTCTTTTGGGCAGCTACACAGTAAAAAGTAAGGCAGAAACCTTTTTGGGCAAGCACTGGATGAACAGATACCAAAGGCAGGGCTGTCTTGGAAGCATTGTCTGTATAAGCTGTAGATGTGTGGCCCTCAGTGCCCTTGGAATAGTTCTGCTTAGCTCTTTCTCTGCCACCTGTAGTGCTGATCTCAACTGCTTGGTGATGTGGATATGTTCATCACTACAGACTTTACAAGTGTTCTTAAATGAACTATTTCTGAATTCCGAGTAACATAAATATACCTTGGAGTACACACAGTATGAGCAGAAAGAAATCTGCTTATATGAAGCAAAAATAAGAACATCTGTTACAGCTTGGGGGTAATAGAAGCAGCAAGAATAGACAGACTTCATAAGGTTTTTGATAGGGTATCGCACAGTAGCCCTGCAGTCAGATTGTAGCCAAAGAAGACATGGACTACACAGGTGGACTGCAGGGTGGGTGGAAAAACTACTTGAGTTGCCGGACTTGAAATCGTGTTCAATTGTTTGAAATCTCTCACTTAAGTTGTGCATCATTTCAAAGAGTTTAGGTATTTTATTATGTAATACCAAGCTACTGTTTGAAATCTAACTTGTGCCAGGCTACAAATGATGTTCCTGAGGGGTTGGTATTGTGCTTCTACTGTTTGATGTATCCACTGGAAACCTGGAGAATGGGACAGGAATGCAGCCTTAACTGATTCACCAGTGGCACCCTGTGGAGGGTAGTGTCAAACCACAGCAGGGCAGGGCTGCCTTTCAGAGGAAAGGGACCTTGGCAAGCTGAAAGGATGGACAAGGAGAAGTACCATGAGTTTCAACAAAGACACACGTGAAGTCCTGCATCCAGGGCAGACTAACCCTGTGCATCAATACAGATAAGGAAGTGACTGATACTCAACAGGTTAAAAATGTTAGCAGTGTATCCTTGCAGCATGTAGGCTGGCTGCATACTGGGCTACTTTATGAAAAGTATAGCCAGCAGGTCAAGGCAAATGATTATTTCATTCTACTTAATGCATCTGAGACCTAATCTGAAATACTGTGTCTAATTTCACACATATCCACCCCTTCCTCAGGAATTCTTTACACCTCCAATTTATATACCTA
>VYZW01007359.1:2568-13022 GCA_013401315.1 Balaeniceps rex | reverse complement strand
AGTATGGTGAAAAGTAATCATAGCAATAGTGGCAGTAACAGATAAAAGATGTGGGTAGAGAGTATTCCTGTTCTTCTGATAAATCAAACTATTACTGGTGCATATTAATATGTTCTGTTGATGTACTCTGGATTAAGTGACTGTCAGAATCAGGTTCCAGAGGAATTTTTTATCTCTGTGATTACACCAATAGGGACTGTTGGATGATCTGAGTTGCATCTGGCTCCATTCTGATAAAGGAAGATGCCTTGAGTATCTTCTGATATTTTCCTGTGACACAGTTGTAGCTTTTGATCTTTTACTATTGGTCTTTGATAGCATGGCTATGCAAACCTCACCCTAGCAATTCCCCCCTTCTATGGCTGTTATAAAGATACTTATCTGCCATAAAGATTTGGGTTTTTTTGTGTCAGAGCATTGCTTTCTGACTAAGTAATCCTGTGGTGTCTAACCACTAAAGGTAGGCCAACGGTCCCTTTTGAGGTTTCCTCAAAAGCCTGTATTTCTATAATTTCTAACTTCTTTTTGCTCTGAGAGACATAAGAAGATTCTTCACAGCTCTGTGGGATCAGATTGGAGTACATGTTACAGACTCCGAAACTTCCTTTATTTTGTGTGAAATATATGCTTTATCCTTGTTCTTGCTTTGTTATTTTTGGAAGTAAGGAGCATTCCCGCGCAGTATGCCAGTGTGTTGGCAGATACCGAGCTAATGAGGTGAAGTGTTTCTACACAGTGTCAGGGTGAAGAATGCCAGTCTAAGCTTTCAGCTCTCTCTCTAAATAGAAAACAACAGTGCTTTGTAAATGCTGAAAGCTGAGGGTTATACTGCTGCTTTGGTGAAGGAAAACTGGTGGAAATGGCCAGATGACAGCTTGCCTAGCAGCACAGAGCCAATGCAAATAGCTTGACACCATACTGCGGAGCAGAGTCAATGGTGCCGGGCCGTAGCCTGTTAGTCTGGCAATCCAAAGCTGCTGCAATAGTTTCAGGTTTCTTTCAGGTCATCAGCCAAAAGATTCTTAGGGCCATTCCAGCCTGAATAAAGGGAAATAAATTGGACAGGTATGTTGTACCAATGCAAAGAGCCATGCTGAGCCATCCTTCTCAGTATGTAAGTGATGCAGCACAAATACAGATTGACTTGGAAGTTCAGCAACTGTACTTTCCTAAACTTCCTTTTTAAAACTGGGTTTGGATCCATACAGAAGGAATAATGATAAATACACACCCAAGAGGAAGGGTGGATTATATTGCCATTTCTATAACTGTCATAATTCATGTTTATTTGAAATCATCCCCAGGCAAGGTCTCTTGCATGAAATTACCTTTTCCTACACTCTCTGGGATGACTAAGTAGTTAGAGAGGTGAATAAGTTCAAAGAACTTTATCCCAAATGTGTATGTATGAAAAGGCAAGCAGATGTTAGAGGGGATATGATCGAGGGAATTTTTGGTTCTGCTATCACTACTGGAATAGAGAAACAGCCTTAATATAAATAGTATGCATATATAAATGTATATTTACATATGAAAGGGGACAGAATTAGAACTGTGACCCTCAGAAATAGAAAGAAATATATAGGCAAAAATAAAGTAAATAACCTACTGTCTTTTACCATAAGACTTCTGTTTACTGCCGTCTGGCACGATGACAAACATTTCCCTAATTCTTTGTGATTTCACAAAGTAGTATCTAGGCATGATCAGGCACAAAGCTGACCATTATAGCTAGAACGAGTCTCTGGACCTAAATCAGTGTTGCTGTATTTTAGCAGTAAAGGGATATAATTCATACCGCCACTGGATTCTTATGATTTCAGCCTATGGGACTTGTTCAGATATTTCAGAACAACTCTCAAATGATTTTAAAGTTTTTTGGACCAAGGAGGTGTTCATTATTTTTGATGTGTTTAAAAGGTCAATTGAAAGGTGGAATTCTGCTGGCAAAAAGCAGATCATATTGATGTCTATGACAGACATCGAAGTTGGAACTGGTTACCCAAGGTTCCCTTTGCAGTCACTGGAAAGAAAGAGAGATAATAGACCAATGCATCTCATCCAAATATGGGAGTCAAAGATGAGTCAGCCTAAGTTTTTCCCTAGAGGTACCTATTTCTCTTCACTGCCTGTGAAGGGAGCCTAGGGTGACCAGGTCAAATGCGGACATATACTTTGCAAGTCCAATGGTAAGAATTGCACCTGAATGCAAATAGCTTCAGTTAACTTCCATTGGACTTTTGAGTACTGTAACTCAAAAATCAAGTGTAGGACATCCTAAACACACTTGCAATTTAAGATTTAGATACATATCCTCCAGCCTCCCACTCCTGTCGTTGACTCCATCAGAGAGCAGAAAAGGTATAGCAAGACTTCCACACAGGCATACACCTAGCTCTCGCCTCCTCCTTCTCCTCCTCTATACATGTAGATATTTCTCATTCATTATCCTCTCTAGTCCTCCTTGTTCTTCCAGGGACCTTAGTCTTCCCAATCTTCTGAGCTGACCATTCATTTTCTTCCCTGCTCTTTTTTTCTTTTCACTAATCTTTGAGTCACCGTTTAAATGTGGTTTTACTCCCTTTTTACCAAAAATTGAACTCCAGTGTTACTAGCCATGTTGTCATGGAGTCACATCCACCAAATCCACTCTAGATTCTCTCAGGTAAAGCATGTTTTTCACTCTCCAAAGGCCACTTCCATATTTTTTCTCAAGTACATAAGCAAACTTTCACAGAATGGTTGAGGTTGGAAGGGACCTCCAGAGGTTATCTGGTCCAAGACCCCTGCTCAAGGAGGGCCACCTAGAGCTAGTTGCCCAGGGTGATATCCAGATGGCTTTTAAATACCTCAAAGTTGGGAGACTCCACGACCTCTCTGGAGTCTTTCAACTAATATTATGTCCTCCTCTTTGATGTTCCCCCAATGCCTTCGGTACTCTTATCTCTGCTTTTCTTGAAAACTTGTCCTCCTTTGGGTTTTGGGAATCTAACCTTTCCTGGCTCTTTTTCCGTTTGATTCTTCCTGTATACTTCAGAAGATCTTTCTCCTGTTTCCTTTCCATTCTCTGTGAACAGTCTTCCAGATACTTCTATTCCATTTTCTTCTTACTGTGCTTTCTGTATTTAAGTAATTCTTTCTGCAAATACAAATTCAGCTGCATACTCTGAATGGACAACTTGTTTTTCTTCCTTTTGCTTGATCCTGTCTTTTCCAGTTTCCTACATTCCCTGCTGCCTTTCCTCAATCATGTTGACAGTCAGGATGGTGATCTTGCCTGGTCATAGCCATAGTCACTTATACACTAGATCACCACATCTGAACTATATCAATGTGGTCATATTCCTCCCACATAACAAGTCTAGGATATGTCCCTTGCTACCCATCTTCAGCTAAAGATCTTGTCCAGGTTTTCATCATCTCGCACTTCTATTATAAAAAACCCTTTGTCTGGCTTTCACAAATGTAGTCATATATACCAAATCTGCTGTGACGGCTATTGCAATGTTCCATCCACTTTGCCTTACTTGTGCCCTCCCTTGCTATATGCACTGTCACACCAGCTTGCCTTAATTTTAAGGGTCCTCCTATTATCTCTGATTCAGTACTAAACACCAGCTTCATCTCCAACCTTATTACCACTTTTCACCAGCCATTTTTCCAACTTTATGAATTTTAAAGCAAGTGACTTTGATCTCCCCCCCCGCCATGCCCCTCATATTTCATTTAATAGTCACATATCTGTTGTGTTATTTTCCTCAAAACCCTCCTTAAACTTTCTTTCCATGACAGAGAAGGAAACTAGCAGTTGCTAAACTGGTGATATGCTGTGGTTAATTTTGTCTCATGACTTTCTCACAGGCCCTGATTTGTCTAACTGCATTTATTGTTTCCTGTGCTGTATTCAATTGTGAACTCTCCTGATAAAAAACAATGCTTTTTGCTGTTTCTCAATGCCATGTTATGCAAAAGGATTTGGTCCATGAGTCAGTGTTCAGTAGTCTATTAATAAAAACAGTTCAAAATTTAAAATATATTTGTAATACAATTGTGGTGTTCACATGCTGTAACATCATTCTTATCCATTTATTAGGCTAATATTTGTGCCCATGAGTTGTCAGTAAAGATTTCAATCCTTTCCATGCATGAGAAGAATGTAGTCAGATTGCATGCCTCTAGACCCATGCCACCTTGAGTAAAATGTGGTTAACATCAATGGCTTGTTGGTACAGAAGGTAATAAGGCAATACTAGAAAAACTGATTGTTAAAATGTATTAGTGAATGTAGTAAGCTCTTCAAGATTAATCTCTGTGAACCAGTGCACTAGAAGCATTCTGTTGTCACTGTCATCTTCAAGTATTTTTCTGGCGTGTCTATAAAATACATGTTCTGTGACTCTGATACTTGCATGCTACTGCTATTTAGACACCTAATAAGTCAATAGGATTTGAGATAAGCACTAAAGGACTATCAGTGGCTGTATTTGGCTGGAATTGTATTGAAGTCTATGCAACTTCTTTAGTTTACACTCACTAAGGATCTAGCAGACAGTCTGCAAAAAACAAGAGTTTCATGCTGGCTCCCTTACAAGTGTAGAAGTTCAAACAGAGTCTGGCAGTGGATTAATAATGTGGCTCATGGATGTGACAGTCGCTGGGACCTTGTTATATTCAGAACCAGACTGGAATGTGAGAACTGTAAATCATAAAATTGTCTGAAGATACATGAAATCTTATTGACTATATGATAGAAAAACAGTTTAAACTTCTGACATCTCCCAAGCTTCTTTTATCAGGTTTATAAGATTTAAAGGGAAAGTTCAGGATGAGAAGAAACTAGTGATGAGATTTTTTTTTTTTTGCTATGTGTAGAAAATGATTTAAAGTGTACATTGTTCATAAATCTTATTCAAATCTGTATGGTTTCATATATTCGTATTAAAATTCACAAGGTTTAAGAACTGTGGTACACAGAGGGATCATAAAGTACATTCACATTTTTCGCACAAAAAATTGAATAAATCTCCAAGCTGGATTTTATCCAATCCTTCTTTTTTCATTCTGTTTTATTTTTCAAGAGCTCTGCATGCTTTTTATGAAACTTTTAGTCCATTGATACAAAAAGACACACTGAGTTCACTGCATGATAATCATTGGTGCAATCTAGCATGCAGTGAGATGATGTGTTGCAAGTGAGGAAAGCTGTAAAACATGAAAATAATTCTTTAGATAGCATGGTAATCCAGTTATCAGTGCTTGCCATTGATTAAGTATCTCTTAATTCTGTGGTTTCACTATGTCCCTTCACTTTTCACGATATTTGCATCTTCCTAAGATGGAATTTTCCTGATGGAGTCCCTTTCCAACAATGGGGTTCTTTAACTGAGAGTAAATTTTCATGATAAATCATTTTGATATGACTAACTATCCTATAGAAATTGTCCTGCTTCAAGCTAAGCAATTTAATCCTGAGCAATAGCCATAGCAGCCCAACACCTATCCAAGAGTGGATCCAGCCAGACAAACTTTCTTAAGCACAGACCTGCTTCCTGCTCTTTCAGGTACAGGGAGAAGGGACCATCAATTTATGGCAATACTTGAAACAATTCTGTTTGTTCTTTACCATCAGCCAGAGCAGTTAACCCACGGCCAAGCAAAGCATTATCTAAATGTTTACTACGTTTCTGGACACATGGAGAGCATCAACTGCTGTCAAAACAAGGGCTAAGATATCTCTCAAGCAACTGTAAAATCTCTTTGGAAATTACATCACTTTATTCTGTCAATAATACAAACCTATCCCTGATTTCACATCCAAAGGGTAGAGTCAATGGCTCAATGTCCAGATGGAGATCAGTGACAAGTGCTGTCACTCAGCGGTCCATATTGGGACCAGTACTGTTTAATATCTTCATCAACGTGGGGATGAAGTGGGATGGCAGTGGGGTCGAATGCACCCTCAGCAAATTTGCAGATGACACCAAGCTGAGTGGTGTGGTTGACACACCTGAGGGATGGGATGCTATCCAGAGGGACCTGGACAAGCTTGAGAAGTGGGCCCATGTGAGCCTCATGATGTTCAACAAGGCCAAGTGCAGGGTCCTGCACCTGGGTCGGGGCAACCCCTGCTATCAATACAGGCTGGGGGATAAAGGGATTGAAAGCAGTCCTGTGGAGAAGAACTTAGGGGGTACTGATGGATGAAAAGCTGGACATGAGCTGGCAATGTGAATTCTCAGCCCAGAAAGCCAACTCTATCCTGGGCTGCATCAAAAGAAACATGGCCAGCAGGTCGAGGGAGGTGATTCTGCCCCTCTACTCGGCTCTGGTGAGACCCCACCTGGAGTACTGCGTCCAGCTCTGGAGTCCTCAGCACAGGAAAAGCATGGACCTGTTGGAGAGAGTCCAGAGGAGGGCCACAAAGATGATCAGAGGGATAGAACAACTCTCCTGTGAAGAAAGGCTGAGGGAGTTGGGGTTGTTCAGCCTGGAGAACAGAAGGCTGCGGGGAGACCTTATTGCGGCCTTTCAGTACTTAAAGGGGGCCTATAGGAAAGATGGGGACAGTCTTTTTAGTAAGGCCTGTTGTGACAGGACAAGGGGTAATGGTTTTAAACTAAAAGAGGATAGATTTAGACTGGATATAAGGAAGAAATTTTTTACAATGAGGGTGGTGAAACACTGGAACAGGTTGCCCAGAGGGGTAGTGGAGGCCCCGTCAGGTTGGATGGGGCTCTGAGCAACCTGATCTAGTTGAAGATGTCCCCGCTCATTGCAGGGGGGTTGGACTAGATGACCTCTAAAGGTCCCTTCCAACCCAAACTATTCAATGATTCTATGATTTGAAGAAATAAAATTATTTCTCTTTCAACAACCAGTAAAATTATTGGGGAGGTGGAGAAGTAGTAAAATCTTCCTGGATTGGAGAGGTGAAGAGAAAAGAGACTGTGTGGTATCTTTTGAAGGTAAGTATGGAAACAATTAGTCATTAGATTTGGCCATAAAATAGTTCCACAGGGAAAGAGGGCTCAAGACACATAACTGCTTAGAACAACAGATTCTGTTATTTCTAAAATTCAATGGCTTACAAATCCCACAGAAAAAATAAAGCTCATCTCAACCTTTTTATTGCAGGTACAAATTTTAAAAAGCAACAATAATTATTTATATGCTTTGACCTTTCAAATCAGCTCATCCATATATCTCTGCATCCCAGTCGTAATTTCTTCATGATTAGTGAAGAAACACTGATTAGAGGAGACATACCCAGTTCTTAAAATATCATTTTAATTTTAAGTTGTAACTTAACTAATTTTTTTTTTTTATAGTAACCTGACATTTGGAAGCAGTAGGTTTAATTCATCTTTGGGTTAAATATAGGCTTGGCTGATGAATTCTACCCTTGTCTAAGCAATTGATTAAAACACAAAAATTATTTTCAGTACCAAAGTAAAAGAGAAGGGAGCCTGAAGGTGAAGAGCTGTGTATATTGGCTAGGCAACATGTTAGAAAGTTTACAGAGCACCTGTCCACAGTAGGTTTGTCTGCAGACAGTGTTATAAAGCTTCTCCAAATGAATGAATAAAGTTCATCATGAAGTTCTGTTGTGGGGGGACACCAGGAGATTGAATTTGTGTTTGACTTTCTAACACAGAAGAAATGAATGTTTCCAAAACAGTCTGGCCTCAGAAATTGCAGGTGACTGAGCTACTAATGGGATTCTTTCACGCTGAGTTGTGGCTAAATAGTGTCTACCCTGGGAGTTTCCTTTTACACAGCCAGGAAGGAAGACAAGTAGTTGCAGGAGAAGCAAAATTTATAAAGCCTGGTTTCCCATGCCTTTCATACAGTTCTGTCCTGTGTGGTTTCTGCGGTATCTAACAGTAATATACTTTACTTCTCTGGGCAGATTTTTATTCATCAGTGGGGGATAGTTATCTGGGTATTCCTCCTCTACTCAGCTACCAATGTTTTAATAATATTTTGATATCCCTCTGTCAGGTATGAGTAAAACTGGGTAATAAGTTGTAAAATTGTTTGGAATCAATGGGGAGCTGGAGGTGGATAAAGAATGAATTTGCTATAAGTTACACTTTTAAGACAAACTCTTGCTCAGGTATCCTACCTCTCCTGCACCTGGGTTTGTTCACAGTGGGTGGGTACAATCCTAAAGTGTTATTTTAAAACAGTGCTTGTTCTGTGGGACACTCCAGTTTTGATCAGCCTATACCACGTGAGAACTAGTTACTAGGCATAAAAGAAAAATCCATAGCCAAACTTGAACTTTATTAAAGATACTAATTTTTAACACAGATTTCATGCCAATCCAGAGCAAAGAGTTTTGACACCCACTTTGCCATCATTTCAAAGAAACTTTGTGTTGTTAAATATCTGTATCTATGCGCAAAAGCAAATATATCTAGAGCAAAATGGTCATTCATGTCTGCACATTAATAGTGGAATTATAAAATAGATGCACATACAATTTGATGAACTTAAGTAAACAGTAAACCTAAAAACAGAGCAATAGAATTGACTTTTTTTGTGATCCCAGATATTCTAGGAGTACAAGGACTTTGTACAACGGGCAACAAAGCTGGTGAAGGGTCTAGAGAACAAGTCTTATGAGGAGCGACTGAGGGATCTGCGGTTGTTTAGCCTGGAGAAGAGGAGGCTGAGGGGAGACCTTATCGCTCTCTACAACTACCTGAAAGGAGGTTGTAGCGAGGTGTGTGTTGGTCTCTTCTCCCAAGTAGCAAGTGATAGGACAAGAGGAAATGGTCTCAAGTTGCACCAGGGGAGGTTTAGTTTGGATGTTAGGAAAAACTTCTTCACGGAGAGGGTTGTCAAGTATTGGAACAGGCTGCCCAGGGAAGTGGTGGAGTCCCCATCCCTGGAGGTATTTAAAAGACGGGTAGACGAGGTGCTTAGGGACATGGTTTAGTAGTGGACAGGTACAGTTGGACTTGATCTTAAAGGTCTTTTCCAACCAGAAGATTCTGTGATTCTGTGATTTGGCATTCATTATTCAAGTCACAATAGACACTAACTTGTAAGAGAGGGTTTCATTTATTTTTAGTAAGGTGTAAGAAATTATCTTAATGCACTCTGAAATAGACCTTGATTACCTTTTTCTCTGAGAAAGAGAATCTAATCTACAGCTGATTGATACTGTGAGAGGCTACAGGATTTTATGGTGTTAGGTTTCATGTTTATGTTTGGAGAGTTATGATTCCCTCATCACAATAATCTGTCTTGGCTTAGTGTTGACAAGTAGCATCATCTTGATTGTCACCAAAGCTGCTGCACAGTTCTCAAGCCTGGGAAGAGAAAGGACTAATATTTTAAAACATATACAGTAATCAGTTCTATTGAGAGGTTAATGGCCTCTTCATTTGTTTTCACAAAATAAATACAAAGTTTCTTCAATTTCCAGTCTGCTCACTCAATCACATTCCAGCTAAAACACTGCAAAATTAGTTGCATGTGAATGGAGTTACCTCTAGGGGATTAATTGCTCAAAACAGATGTAGAGGATCTCCCCAGCCTGACTTGCTGTTGCTGTTCTGCATCAAAATCCTGTCAAGAGGAGCCGGCTGAGGTTGCCCTTTGCAAGAGATGCTCAACTTTCAGCCTCCAGGCCCTGTGGATGTTAGAAGAATGACAGGAGACAGACATTCAGATCTGAGGAGAAACCTGACTTTTTTTTCATACTATAGCAAATACCCAGCTGATCCCAGAACTGTTTTTCACCATTCAGCTTCCTTAAGGCTCTGATTTATCCTCTGGCCTTGTTGACTTCAGTGAGATTTAAGCACATGGTCAAAATTAAGAAGATGCCTTTTTTTTTTTTCCTGGACTAAAAGGAAGGGAATGTCACAGACTATATGTGAATACTTGTGACACTTGAGAGTCGTTTAATAACTCACTTCTTCCCACGTTCTTTCCCAGCCCTTGTCCTTCCCTGAATCCTTTATTATCAAACCAATGCACACTATATAATTCCGTGCTATAGTCAAGTCCCTGATGAGAGTTGGGAGGTGAAAGAGGGAACAGGAAAAAGAGTTCTTCGTACTTAATGAACTATTTTATTTAGGACAGAGCTGAACACAGTTTTACAGCTTTTACCTCTGTTTGAAAAAAAAGGAAATTTAAAAAATAAAAAAATTCTTCAGTTTTTCACTTTTTTAAATGAATTAAAAATCAAATATTCTCAAAGCCTTGTTCCTTACCTTAATTTAATAGTTACGTTCCTAGATTTTTCTTTACCCATATTAATATGCCAACCATAGCTATATTACTTGACTAGAATTGTTTGGGAAGCAAGAATACATTTGTATAAGAACAGTTAACTAAGAAGGTTCATGCAAAGAAAATGTAAAGCTTTCTTTTGCTCATTCACAGGATTTTGTTGGTTTTTTTTTTTTTTTTTTTTTAAGTGGGCAGTTTATGGG
>VYZW01007357.1:112811-139236 GCA_013401315.1 Balaeniceps rex | reverse complement strand
AGTTCCCCCCGCCCCGGCGCTCCCGCTCGCTCGGTCCGTGGGGCTGCGCTGCGCCGTTCATGGTGAGGCGGCGCGGGGGGACCGGGGGCTCGGGGCTGGGGCTGGTCGGCCGCGGTCGGAGTGCGCGGCTGGGGGCCTTTCCCCGGGGGGGACGGGCGAGGCAGGATGTGGGGTCCGGCCCCCAGGGTGGGGTGCGCGGGGAGTGGGGACGGTGCGGGGGTGGTCCAGCCCCCGAGGTTGGGGTGCTTAGAGAGCGGGGAGCGGGTGCAGGGGGCCGGGGTGGGATCCGACTCCCCAAAATTGGGGTGCCCACGGTCTGGTTTTCACGTGTGCGGGGAGGGTGCGGCCCTCCCAGGCTGGCCCTTAGCCAGAGGCTGGCGTGGTTTGGGGAGGGCAGGCCTGGGGAGCTCGGGGTGCAGCCCCGCGGCACCGTGCCTGGAAGGTGGCAGGGTGCTGGGCTGCGGCCTGGTGCGCCGGGTCGTGCTGCAGCGCAGGATCCTGCTCCAGGCCCCCGGGCACGGTTCCTGGCCGAGCGGTGGGGGCGTTCAGCTGCTGGAGGGAGCCTGAGCGGCGGGCTCAGGCTGGTGCCTTTGCACTCCAGAGAACCCTGGGCAGACTCCGTGACAGAGGGAGCGGTCCCCTGTGGCCATCTCTAGCCATCCCGCTTCCTCACCTTGTGAAATGCAATCTGGACATGTAACTACGTTTTTCAGCTACCGTTCAGATTTGCTGTCTGACAGTTCTGCTTTTCATGACAGTGGAGCAAAAATCATTCAGTACAGTAGTCAGCCAGCGTGTTCTCAAAGTTGTAGGACCTGGGTCTGTCTGAGATGGAGGGCCGTTAATCACCCCATCCTGTCACGTTGTGAGGCAAAACAGTGAACCGCAGACCCACAGCTTGGTTAAGGATTTATCGTTAGCGGCTCTTGGAGCATTTGCAGTGCTAAGCTAACATGTTCCTGTTACAGCATGTGACCTCGTTAGCTGGCTGGAGTCCACTTTGTCTGGGGACTGTGGGGAGGAGTAGAGGGGGATATTGGACATGGGGTTCTGGTGTGCTGAGAAATGTGGGAGTGCAGGGAAGAGAGTGGGAAGCTTGTGTGTGCTCTCTGTAGAGCCATGTATGCTTTAAGGAAAAAAAGCCTCAAGAAAATCTGTGGATAGTCTGCATTTTAACACATAATCTTCTGCTCAGGCTCTGTGTATTGGGAATTGCCCAGTTGCATACCAGATTATTAATGAAGTAAGAACTTAAGCTTTAGAAGTTGTGAAAGAAACGAACACAGTTCGTGGGAAAGCACTGGCTTTTGCAGTGTAAAATGCTGCTCAGCTTTCACAGCGTTCCTCACTGGCTGAGTTGAGTTACAGTCTTTTGCTGGTTTATGTCACTGTCAGAAAGAAGACAAAGTTAGATGTCTAAAACTTTTGAGAACTTTGCAAGGAGGCAGAGAGGAGCCGAGGCTGATCGTTCCCAGCACATCTATGACTACTTCTGTGTAAAATAACCGACAGTAACAGAAAGTTGGGTGTCATGCAGTGGAACTGCAGGTCTAACTGGTAACTCCTTGCTTGCAGGAAGAGATGTCGGGAGAAAGTGTGGTGAGCTCAGCAGTGCCGGCGGCTGCGACTCGCACTACCTCCTTCAAAGGGACTAGTCCGAGCTCCAAGTATGTCAAGCTGAACATTGGCGGTGCCCTCTACTACACCACCATGCAGACCCTGACCAAGCAGGACACCATGCTCAAGGCCATGTTCAGTGGCCGAATGGAAGTCCTCACGGACAGCGAAGGTAAGGGGCTGCTCCCTGCGTCCCTCGCACCGGCTTCCTTTCTCTTCAGGGGTTGGAGAAAAATATTAGAGAACAGAGGGGAACATCTAATCATAGGCCCAGATGTTTCTACATTTCATTAGTGTTAAAACTCATAGCTTATACAACTGAGAAAAGATGTGGAACAAAAGACCACGTGTGACTTGAATAGTTGTCTAAACAACAAAAGGACAGTAAGAAATCCCAAGGCCCCTGTCAGGCCCAGATAGCGCAGGCTATGTTTTTCTTTTGAAATACTAACAATAAAGCTCTTAAGCATATGGAAAATGGTGGGGATAGTGATTAAGAAACTATGAGTCAGCACTTGCCTATTTACTTTGAAACTCAGAAGGCAGTTCCCTCATCTTGTTTCCTCACCTCAAATACAAGTATAAAATTTGCTCTGAAGACTGGGGGGAGGGTATGAGCTAAAAGCTGATTCTTTAAATGAAACTATGTTCTTGTGAGAGTATTGATTGTTGGCTTCACTAAAACAAAACAGTTGCGAAATTTTTAGAAAATTTGCTATAGTATTACTGACAATAAAAGGAGAGAGCTAGCAAATGGGTCTCTCCACATTAAATGTGTCTGGAAAGAAGGAATGTGCAGTATGTCAAACTACAGTCTTCTAAAGGAGCAGCGCTCAAATACTTTGCTTCCTTACCAGATATGTTGATTTTATCTTCTGCTGAAATTCTTTAAAACATTTATGTTTAAATTAATAATATAGCTAAAATGTGTTTGTGATAACTGCAACTGGTAGCGTAGTTTTATATCAGCATTCTCATATTGTGGGAGTGTCACAGAGTTTAATTGGAAGCACAGCTTTCTATTTATGCACTGACATTTTGCCCATAACTATGTTTTTGGACTTGGATACCTTGTCTTTAACAATAGCTAGTGCGTTGCTGAGCGCAAAGATTCAAAACGCCTTTCTTGTGACTAGTTAATTATTTGAAAATTTTGTTTGAACTTGCTGAAAGCATAGAAAATGTAGTACGTGGTTAGATGAATTGGACTTAGTTCTGAGTGCTTTAGAATAGTCTGTATTTAGAGGTCATGTGGAACAAGTGATGTATTTAGTAGGGCTCTTGTGATAAGCTTTCTTGAGATAGGAGGAAGTGGATTCGGAGGAAAAAATTGTAAAAAATACAACCTAATTATCTGCATATTCCTGTTTTAGCTAGAAGTCCTTATATTTAAGCTGGGGGGAAAAAAGCTGCATTGTTCCAGGTGTTACACCATGCTTTTGCAAGTTTCAGCTGCCATAAAGCAGTAACATTGGTGCTGTGGTTTGTGGACTCCAGATCAAAGGGTCTCTGGGCTGCCTCTCATGGGTCTGTGCAGGTTGCATAAAAAAAGCCAGCCTGTGGGTCAAATTGAAAAAAAAACCCTGTCAAATGGGAATTAGCACCCTTACTGGGAAGACTGGAGGGGTGTTGTACTGGAAAGGTTGTGAACAGGTTCATTGAAGACCTCCCCCCTTGCTGCTAAACTTCAGGCAACTCCAAAAGTATTCTCCCGTCCCTCCCTAAAGCTGCTCTGTGTTTCACAAAATTTGATAATTCGAAACTTCCCAAGTCCTTCAGTTGGGAAGTGGATCAGAAATTCCAAATTAATTTTGGAAGCCCACCCTAGCATGGTCTCAGCGCTTCCTCCGGGCATCCTGGGCAGGTACCACGGGAGGGCTGGTACATCGCGTTCCCAAGGCTCTGAGTCCGTGTAAGTGCGGGTACTTCCTGCGGGAGAGCAGCTGACAATATTACTGCTAATATGAGGGTAACTGGAATTTAATCTGCTAAAATATCATGCTTGAGACATAAAATCGCAAGTTTATTTTGCCGTGAATCCCACAGCGTCTGTGTGGGATTGTTCCATCTAGCCAGTGTGTGTTTTAATAGGAATTTGATACTTCCTGTGTGTTGTAACTGAGACACTCCCATTGCAGTAGTTCTTGCTTTATCTCCCCTTGCCTGGCGTGATGCTGGAATCTGGGACAATAGCATTATAGCTGTTAAAGGAAAGTCTTTTTATCTGTAATTCTTCAAAATACTGCTAACTGGTCACACCCAAAAATCTGGCACAAAACAAAGTGTTTCTTAGGAAAAGAAGCCAGACTTACAGAGAAACTGGAAGGAGTAAAGTTTTTAAACAGTCTGTGGAATGTGTCACACGGGGTCCTCCTCTTTGTTTAGATGCATTCTTCTGACCCCAGCACCATCTCTCCAGCTCTTTCTCAAAGCTTAACAATTGCAACATGCTGCTAGTTGGGCCGTAGGAGAAAAGACTGGAGTTCTCTGGTGGTGGGTGGCAGATGATTATTTTTGGCTTAGAAATTGTTCGTGAACTGTATAGCAAATCAGCATATTTTGAAAATTTTATTTTTATGGTAATGAGCAGATAGCAGGATGTGAGTTTTCCAGGTGCATCCATCTGTTTCCAATTTTCTTTTCTGCAGTGTGATTTTTTTTTTTTCCCCCCTCACTCCCCACTGCCATTAACCAGTTGATCGAGATGCATGTTTTTCATTCGGCTGCTAGTAAGACTGTTGAACATCAGGCAGTCTTCAGTGTCAGGCTGCTGTTTCATCTGTCAAGGCTTGGTCAGAAAATGTAGTCTGGTTTAGTTTGAGTGTTTGGATGCTGTCCCTGAGACTTCTTGTACAACAAAAGATTAATTTCCTAAAAGTCTAATGTGTGTACATACAGTTCATGGATTATGTATTCCTGCCTCAGTAAATGGATCGCAGGACATTTTTGTAACACTGCAATTAAAAAATAGCTTTAAAAGACTATAGCTGAAACCCACTTCTTAGGCTCTGCACGGCCGTGACTGAGTGGCAGCAGGGTCACTTTCTTGTGAGTCATCTTGCTTTGGCTGTACTCTTGGCTGTTTGGTTAACAGAAGGTTTTTTGAAAGCTGTTTTAGCAGTTGCTTGTATTTTGCAATGCTGCTCGAAATATTTTCTCATCCCCCCCCCTCCACATGAAAGTGAGCAATTCTGCTTTGGTTTCGCCATCTGTAAACATAAAGTTGCAGCAGATTTTTACAGCCTACAGAGGGGATCACAGCAGAGATGATAACAAAGAATTTTGGGGATCGCAATTCTGCTCTCAGCCTGCCCTTTACTTCCCTACATCTTGGTGTACTCTAGTAAACTGTGTCAACGGCTGCATTTGTGGAATATGGATGTCCTTGTTTATTACATTGCCTTGTGCTCCCTCTTCTCTTGAAAATGGGCGATCTTGCTTTACGTACCTCTGCATTGACAAATGGGCTTTTTTCTGCTCTGGTTGGTTAGGTATACTGTATTCATTAGCCTCGATCAGTCTTTTGTTCTTTGATTTCTCTGTCTCTAGTTCTGCCTCCAGCTTTCTAGTTTGTTATTACAGTCTGTAAAATTACAACTGCAAGCACACGCTGTGTTTTATGTAGACAGCAGGGTAATGAGGGAGATGGAAAGCCTGTAGTAAGCTGCTGGAGAGTGTCTCAGTTTTCCGCAGAACAGCATGAAAGGGCTGTGTTCATTTTCCACATTGAACCAAATGTTCAGACTTTACTAGTAATTCCATTCATGCAGAACATACAGGGTCTGCTTTAACCTACTTTCCTTATTTGTCCAAAATATGACTCCTTCCCCACAAGCGTTTCCTCGCTGCATTCCTGAGCTGCAGCCCGTAAGAGTGGCCATCTGTTCATTTATGGAAACTCGAGCCTCCACATTGCCTAACAGTTCTCAGGGTCCGGCCTGATTCAGGCAACAGACTGGCAACAAGAGGTGAAGCGCAGGTCCTTTGATTGCCAGCTAACTGGAAAGCATTTCGATTGTAGCTCTGTTTTCTTTTCTTCACGCCGTTGTCAGTCCATAGCAGTGCTGGTGAGCTCCAGGGCAGGGGCTGTACATCGCATTCTGCTTACGCATGCTGTCACGTCATGTCTTTCAGCAGTTTAAGACATTGTGCTAATAACCACTTTGTTCTACCGAATTAATGCACTTTGGGAATATAGAAACTGAAACAGTGTTTGCCATGACACTGCCAAAGTCTGTGCTGCCTTTCTCTTGCTGACCTTTTTGCACATCTACTGGAGATGGTGGATCATGGTGGGTCCCCGTGTTGTGTTCAGGTGCAGCAACCTTTGGAGAGTCACGTCTGGTGGGCTGCAGTAAGCTGTCTAAGAAACAGCCACACGTGTATATAACAGGGCCCTAAGATAGAAGGCAAGAAAATAATAATGTGTCAGGGGTTCAGGGGTTCAGGAGTNAAGGGCTGTGTTCATTTTCCACATTGAACCAAATGTTCAGACTTTACTAGTAATTCCATTCATGCAGAACATACAGGGTCTGCTTTAACCTACTTTCCTTATTTGTCCAAAATATGACTCCTTCCCCACAAGCGTTTCCTCGCTGCATTCCTGAGCTGCAGCCCGTAAGAGTGGCCATCTGTTCATTTATGGAAACTCGAGCCTCCACATTGCCTAACAGTTCTCAGGGTCCGGCCTGATTCAGGCAACAGACTGGCAACAAGAGGTGAAGCGCAGGTCCTTTGATTGCCAGCTAACTGGAAAGCATTTCGATTGTAGCTCTGTTTTCTTTTCTTCACGCCGTTGTCAGTCCATAGCAGTGCTGGTGAGCTCCAGGGCAGGGGCTGTACATCGCATTCTGCTTACGCATGCTGTCACGTCATGTCTTTCAGCAGTTTAAGACATTGTGCTAATAACCACTTTGTTCTACCGAATTAATGCACTTTGGGAATATAGAAACTGAAACAGTGTTTGCCATGACACTGCCAAAGTCTGTGCTGCCTTTCTCTTGCTGACCTTTTTGCACATCTACTGGAGATGGTGGATCATGGTGGGTCCCCGTGTTGTGTTCAGGTGCAGCAACCTTTGGAGAGTCACGTCTGGTGGGCTGCAGTAAGCTGTCTAAGAAACAGCCACACGTGTATATAACAGGGCCCTAAGATAGAAGGCAAGAAAATAATAATGTGTCAGGGGTTCAGGGGTTCAGGAGTAGAGGAAGAACAGAGCTGGTTAGTTTGAGAATGAGAAGTATTCATTCCTCTGTTTGAGTTAATGATTTGTCAATAACTGGGGAACTATGAGAAACAAGTGAGCTTCCTACCTTACTCCCACATATTCTGCACTTGAAACGCAGGAGGTGATAAATTCCCTGTGCGTTCTGCTCTTCTGCTCGCCAGTTCAAGCAAGGAACTGGAGTTAGTCTCTCTTGGCAGGAACCTGCTTGGTACAGCAGTGCCAGGCCAGTGTCAAGGCCTTTTGTCACGTTTGCCTTTGCTTCTGCTGTACTGTGGTCGTCTTCTGTCCCTAGGCTGGATCCTGATCGACCGCTGTGGAAAACATTTTGGGACAATACTGAACTACCTGCGCGACGGGGCTGTGCCGCTCCCTGAGAGCCGCAGGGAGATAGAAGAGTTGTTGGCTGAAGCAAAGTACTACCTGGTCCAGGGGCTGGTGGACGAGTGCCAAGCAGCCTTGCAGGTAGGTTGCAGAGCTAAGGAGGAGTCAGGTTACTGTGGCTGCAATGAGGGGTCAAGAAGTGGAGGCTGCTCTGGGTGGGAAGCTGCATCTGGGCAGAGCAAAGATTTTCTGCTGGTCTCCACTTGGTGCCTTTTTGAGGCAGGGATGAAATTGAAATACTTCATGTCATTGGTCTGCTGGAGCCTGGTCACATCCAGAAAAACGTACCGAGTCATTCTCAACATTTAGTGCTACCCAGTTACAGTGAGGGATAAACAGTTGCTCAGTTTCCCTCCGCTGACTCCTGGGAGTGTGCAAGGAGCTGCAGCCTGGCTCCTCTGCAGTGTTCTCCGCTGCTCTCAGGGTCTTACATGGTGAAATGATCCATCATCAGCGCAAGCTCTGAGACAAAAGTTAATACTTCCAGCATCAACCAGAATGGGGTAGGTCCTTTGGCCAGACCAGAGCAGCTTCTTGTGTCCACAGTAGCCACAGGCTGCTGGGAGTCCCATGTTGTTCTTTGTTTTCCTCCAGGGTGCTCATCTTAGGTTTGAAGCCACTGTTACTGATGCCCTGTTTGAGTGAAGCCACATTCCAGATCCTGCCATTTAAATAGGTACACAACAATCAGTCCCTGTGTTTGAGAGTGGTAGAGAGCAGAAATGAACATCTCAGGTGGTCCCAGAGAAATGCTGCCTGGTAGCTGGAGTGCCAGCCTGGATCAGAGCATGGACCAGAAACGGCCACTCAGTGCAGTGTAGGGACGGATTGCACACTGAACTCTTCAGCATAGAATATGCAGGCCCTTCCCACTTAATACGAGTGTGCCCTAAGGCCTGTTTACATTCAGCTGCTGTTTGATTCTTGTTTCAGCAGAACAAAGATGCATATGAACCGTTCTGCAAGGTACCAGTCATCACGTCTTCCAAAGAAGAGCAAAAACTTATAGCCACTTCTAACAAGGTAAGAGAGGCCAGGCTGTGCTGTGGCTTGGGAGGGTGCTGGCCTGCTGCCCCGGGCTTGCATGGGACCATGATCAAGTATTCTTTAGAAAATGGTCTTTAGTTTTCAACAATGGGCTTACCCTAAAATACGCGCACTTCAACTGTTGAGCTACAAAGCACTGAAAATCTACAGCAGACTAAACATTTCTCCTGAATTAAAAGTCAGATGTTGCTCAGGCTGGGCCTGGCCATGTATTTCTCCAGACAAGGTATTAAAATAGAGGGCACGGGCAGTAGCAGACTGATGGAGCAGATCCTCAGGGCTATTGGATCTTCCATTTATTTGTCCACTCTGGTTATTAACGACAGATGCTTTCTTTAGCTAAAGTGAATCAATGACTCCTGTTTCTGGAAGCCGCCTCGCTGTGGCAGGTAGAGGGGGGGATGCTGGTGATAATGATTGGCCTTGGCAAAAAGGCAGAGGGCGGGTGAGAATAGATTATGATCTAGTCACAGAAGGGGTCAGAAGGGATTGCAGCCCCGTTGCCAACCTGTGCATGACAGTTTTGCAGCAACAACAGTAACAACAACAACAAAATCCCACTGGGCTCGGGCCTGATGGTGTCATATCGTATTGCAGCTTCTCTGCTGTGTGGTCTTGGACTGAGCTGAGATTCCAGCTCTTACTGCACTTCCTGTAACTGATCTGTGGTTTGTTTTTTACAGCCAGCAGTGAAGTTGCTATATAACAGAAGCAACAACAAATATTCCTACACCAGGTAAATGACTTCAGCTGGACTTCTTTGAAGTTTTTCACAGACTAAAATCCAAGCATTTGCTTTTTTTTCACTCAGAACCAGTGACAGATTGGTGCTGGCATGCACTCAATTTTTTCCCAATTAATTTCAAACTTTAGTCAGAAGGGAGCCTACTGTCATCAAAGGAAGGCTAAGCGTGTGCTATTTCTGTGCCAGAGGAGTTCCTCTAATACTTAGGTGCAGCTGGCAGAGACTCCTGGCCAACTGCTGGCCCGCATTCCCCATGGGCTACAGCATATTAGTTGAATACAGGAAGCCTTCCATGGTGCAGTGTTCTCAATAAGTGGTAAAATCATCAAGTCTGGGACCTTGTCCCCCTTTCCTTATGTCTGTGTATGTTTCATGACATAATGCTGTTTCCATCCAGTTGGTGCTGAGCTTGAGCTCAGGAATGGTTTCATTTGGGTGACAGAATTTTGTACACAAATGAAATGGCCTTGGACAGTATTATTCACAGTACTGTTGTCGTATTACTGCTTCTTCAGCAGCGGGTTTTCCTGCTTGTACTAGTCAAATGCGTTATCCACTGCAGTCCTGGATACCAACTGTAAACACTACCTTGGTAAAGACACAGTAAGTCAAAGGAAACTGGGCGTACGGGCCTGTAAATACTCACTGCCCAACCCCCTTCTGTTCTGTGTGCTGTCTTAATTACCCTAACGTGACTGCTGCCTTCATTCATCTCTCACAGCAACTCCGATGACAACATGCTGAAGAACATTGAGCTATTCGATAAGCTGTCCTTGAGGTTTAATGGGAGAGTGCTCTTTATAAAAGATGTGATTGGAGATGAGATCTGCTGCTGGTCTTTTTATGGGCAGGGACGGAAGATTGCTGAAGTCTGTTGCACTTCCATTGTTTATGCTACTGAGAAAAAACAGACAAAGGTACGAGTAAACCCCTAAATCCTTCCAGCAACGGGCTGAGCTGCTGTCAGACTGGCATCCTGACATCTGTTCCATTTTGAACACTCCTTTCATTGTTTAGCATCTCTATGGAATAATCAATGCCATTCAAAGTGGGAGCAGCACAGTGGAGCTCATCCTGTGGGTTCGTTAGGGCGGGGACGGCTTGGCTGTGGCACTTAACACAGGGCAATTGTGATAGTCCATAATGCAAGTTCAGTCCTGTTCCTTATCTTTAGACAAACTTGTGCATTTAACCAAGTTTGGTTTACACCCCTGTGTAAAGACAGATCCTGGTGAGCAATGGCATGCCTTCCCCTGCCTTCTTACCTTTCCCAGGAGAAATCTGTCTGAGTCTGCCCTGCAGGCAGGCCAATTCTTAAAAAAACCCAAAAAACCTGGTTGCTGGGTCTCAAAAGCTGAAAGCAAATAATAGAACAGAAATGATTGTGCTGGAAAGGATTTCTGTGGCTAAAGTGCAATTAAGAAATTTTAAACCCAGAAAGGTTTCAGGAATTAAAAATGAGGTAACCTGGTGCCTGCAGTGACTGGCAATAGGTTAGAGTGACCTTATTTCTCTTGGGTGGGCAGGTGGAGTTCCCAGAAGCCCGCATTTATGAGGAGACACTGAACATTCTGCTGTACGAGTCCCAGGACGGGAGGGGACCCGACAACGCGCTCTTGGAAGCCACAGGAGGAGCAGCTGGCCGTTCCCATCACTTAGATGAAGATGAGGAGCGAGAGCGCATTGAACGCGTGCGAAGAATTCATATCAAACGTCCAGATGACAGGGCCCATCTGCATCAGTGAGCCGAGCGACAGCCGCAGACTGCGCAGCTCTGTCTGGAAGGTGCTGCCCTTCGTCTGATCGATTATCTGCAGCAGAGGACCAGGTGGTTTAACTTCTGTTCAGCAAAGTCTGTAAATTACATTTTGTAACAAATTAGATTATTTGGGGTATTTAAATGCAGTAGTTCTAGGACAAGAATAAATAAGGTTACTGGGCATATGATAGATACTGTAAGGACCTATGGAGCATCTGGAGAAATGCCCTGAATTTTTAGCACTCTTGTCTTTGCTATTTTGTGGCTAGAGAGGAAGAGGGCTGGCTTCCTTTGGCTTTAGTAATTATCCTGCACTTTAAAAACAAAACAAAACAAAAACAAAAAAAAGGTCAGTCAGCCATGTACCTTCCCCCCAGGCTCTCATTGACCCTGTCTCCTCCTAGGCGTTCAGGCGCGGGAGAAATGCAGTGATCTAAACACACCAGAGCTACTCCAGAGCTCCCTTTCTCCCAGGCCTGTAGGTGATAGGGTTGGTAGCCCAGGAGTGTCTCGGCGTGACTCCCAGAAGGACAAATGACACGTGCTGACTCCATTCCTGTAGTGCTGGGGGAGCCCTCTCGGAGCAGTGGGAGGGAGCAGGGGGAGCTGCTTGGGCTCAGCTTGCCGCGTGGCTGGCTGCGGCTCCCTACAGCTCTTGGGACCTGCTCCATGAAGGGCTCAGTGGAGCTTCTACAGCACTGAACTGTGGAGACCCACCCCTGCTTTATCCGTGCGGTTCAAGAGTGGAAGATGCTGAAATTCCTCCAAAAGGGGGATCAGGAGCAGATTGTATGCGATTGCTTTTCCTTAGGGTGGTGTTGCTATCAGTTAGCGCTTAGAACTTCTGCCTGACCCCGGGTCTCAGCTGGGGAGTTTGTTTCCATCATATTGCAGGTCAGTAAGCTGTGCTCTCTTTACTACAGGTACAGCAGCAGTCAGCGCAGGTTCAAATACTCCATGCCAGCCTAGTGTAGGTAGGAGGCCAGCAGCCGTAGTTCAGTTCTGTAAGCGATACAGGAGCATTGTCTTGCTTTGAGCGAGGGCAACGCGAGTACCACGGGGAAGAGGAGTAGGCAGTGGCATAGAGGCAGTTATTCCTTGTTTGACTTTATCCTGAGCGTATTCCATGTCTTTTCAGAAATGGCAGCTGTGTGTGAAAGGGCAGAGCTAAAATGTTGTGTAGAAAAGACCTACGTAGTCTAGTTTTCTAAGAGTACTTTTCTATTATAAATGAATATGTTATACCTACCTCCTTGTCTCTTGTTGCCTATTGTGGAGTCAAGTAACAATTATAGTGGAAGATCATGTATTATTCAATAGAACTGGATGCTAAAGGACAATGAGCAGAGCCACAGCTGTAATGGTTAATGTAACAAATCCTGAGAGGGAGAGAAACCCAATGTAGGAAGTCTTAAACTTGCAATCAGGCTGGCACCTTGGCAGACACCAGAGTGCTTTGGCTTATTCTAGAGTTTTCTGGCCCTTCATCTGGAATATCTAGCACTGGTTTTAATGGCCAGACGTCTCATACAGAGCAGCAGTTCCTGTTCCTCAGTGAGGTGGTTATTTGTTCTTGCCCAACTTCCTGCTGCAAGGATTCCTACTCCTGGCTCAGGGCTGTTAATGGCATGTTAACATTTTAAAAACCAAAGGCGTTGTCAGCATCACCAGCTACATTACTCCAATGCTTCTATTTCAAACACCGGTTACATCCCAAACTATGTATAGCTTGTCTGTAGAGGCTAAAGTAAAACATTAAGTGTTTGCTCAGTGGTACAATTTTGGATCATCAAGTAAAGCTAAAATGATTTCAAAGTTAGGCTGAGGTCATCTTTCTAGTAACCAAAGACTTTTCTAAGTTACAGACGGTTGGTGTCTGTAACTTCCTGTACCTGTCTCCTCTACTCGTACTTCTTCAGCTACTGATTTGTAAGTAAGAGCTCAACAGTAAACAGATGTATCAGTTATAGTGTAGTTCGGCAGCTTCACCTATGTCCTGACAGTTACAGGCTTCTATTTTAAGCTGTGCTTACATGTGTTTGCAACACACTTCAGGTTTGTAGAAGTCCATAGTGCAGATTGTTGTTGTGAAGGTCCCAGTGCCTCTCCCTTCTTACGTGATAAGCTGGGGAGTGTGGACGGAAAGTCCTCTGAATTGCTCTGTTTCCTCCAGCACTGTGTACTTCGACACTTACTGGCATGTTACTGGGCTGTTTATGGGATTCTGAGCATCTGTAACAGACCTACTGCCCTCAAAGGGGTCTAGACTCTGCACTACATGAAGCTGTTCAGTCCAACTCCTGTGTCTCAACAACCCCACTGTGCTCCTGCCGGCCATCAGTGGGTGAAAAGGAAACACCAGCTGGTTACTGTAGAATACGCTCATAGTCCTGCAGCAAACCCTGCTTGCTTCATTAGCGCTAGAGTGCTGGCTCTCTCCTGTGAGATGGGAGGGACAGGCCATCTTCATCCTCAGCTGTGCTGAACTACCTGCTTTCCCCATCCAGCAACCCAGCACTGGCTGCTCAAACAAAATCCAGTTGCGTCCTGTGGTGCAAGAGCAGATTCAGCTCCAGGAGGTGACATATGTTGACACCAGTGCTAAGCACCTGACAGATCACATCTATGTGATTAACTTCTCTGTAAATAGATTCTTAACTGGCTTCAGGATTTCCTCTTTCAGGTTTTGCAAACTAAGTTCTTAAAAAACAGGGGATGATTATTTTTAATCTTTGTACAGCAGTTTATATAGCTATTGGTTTAGTAAGTCACTCCAGGAGAGTTTGAGTAAGTTTCAGTTTCATTCCTGCATTTATGGGCAGACTCTGCCTTAACACACTCCTGACTTAACCCTCTGTGTGCCGTAGTTGTGTAGTAAAGATGTACTGCTGTGGTGTTAGAATGTCCATTACCTACTGGCCACTTGTCCTTGGTCTGTGGAGAGAGACTTAGTTAACGCCATTGCACAAATGCTCTCAGCTCTTGAGCCTTTTTACTGTAAATGGTTTTGCAGCTTTCAGGTGGAGATGGGGTACAGGGCAGCTGGCCTGGTCACAAGCAGCTCTTTAGATTATCTAGTACTACCTCGTATTAACGGGGAGCACAGACCTGTCTGCTTTGATTCTCCAGCACCCCACAACAGACTGTTGTCACTAATAGTGACAGTACAGCAGAGTAGAGCTGACTAAAATTGTACTTGTGGAAGTGATTTTGTCCATCAGCATAATGCAGAAAAGCTGGACTCCAGTCTGCAGCTTGTAACACAGTTAGGGCTGCACAGCAGAGGCAAGAGTGACCACCAGCCACTGACTTCAAGCTCCCTGACAGGGTGTTTACTCCCAGCTGTATCAGTGTAGCTGTAGCACCAAAGCAGCTGCTCTGTATCTCCATAAGGAAGGTTTTGGATCCCACCCTGAGCTCCACCTGCTGCAGGACAGGAACTGGTTAGAGCCCTTGCAGAAGGCTTCAAGCTCCAGTCTTACCTTATCTTTCAGTCTTAATGAAGTTGTTCTGTTTTATAGACAATAGCAGCACATTCATCTGTTCTGTACAATCATTCCCTCCCACTTTGTACTTATGCACAGAAAAAGCTTAAGCTGGATTTCAGTGTATGGTTGATGTTTGCGATATGTACTTTTTTTTTTTTAAATATAACACAATAAATTACAAGATATTTCATATTTACATGTGAGTCACTTTATTACTTGTTTGAAGCATGCTGTCCTGATGGTCCATGGAGCTGGAAGGAACTTTCAGGAAGAAATACCAGACATCATCCTCCCCTGGGTTGTTAGTTTTACCTCCTGGCACTGCTCATGGCAGAGGCACCAGCAACCTGGCTCTCAGGACTCTGCAGACCCCAGGATTTAAAGGCAGCAAGTCAAGGATCTTCAGGCTGTAGTTTCAGCCTAGCCAAAGCAAGCTGGAGCAGGAGCTACACAAGTTTGCCTCAACGTGAGGCAGCAGAGTAAGTGCTACGAACACAGTGAGTGGCAGTACAGCTGCAGCTTCCAAGCAGGAGGGAGCAGAGGGAATTCCTGTCTTTCACCCTCTCCCCTTGTACCTGCTCCAATACACCTCAAGGGAACAGCAGTGCCTACGCCGCTCTTGAGCGAGTAGAGTCCAGCTCCACAGGTAGAGATGAAGGTTCTTCAGCAGCAGGAGGCTGGTTTCTTCTGAACTGGATTGCACCAAGCCAGCACATCCCTCTAAAGACGAGGCATTTTGGTCATCTTTTACGGTTTTGCTTCCACTGCACCGTGCATAGCTGCTGCACAGGGAGAACCAGGACAGTGTTACTCTAAAAGCAAAGATCTTCCCCCATGTCAGGGTAGACAAGAAAGCAGCTTACTGAGATTTCCAGATGAGCAGCTTCATATGCTGATGCACCAACTCAAAAATATCAGCACCAGCCCTACTGCTACATTTAACCATCTGTACACATGCTGAAGGACTAGCTGCTGATTTTAAAGGCTTTGCCAGTCTGCCTGAGAGAAAAGGTGTTTTCAGACCAGAGTTAACTTCATTGGTCTGCCCTTGATGCAGTTCTGGCAAGTTGTGACTCAAAGTACAGCTAGAGAAGCCTTTTTGCTTCTATCTTAATCCTTCCTGACTGGTCAGAGCTCTCAGCTCTTACTGAGTGCACAGACATGGACATTTTGCATGTGGAACTGCAACTTTTGGTTTAAACATTTCCCTGTGATAGTGTGTAACGAGCATGTATGCTCACTGGAATGTTACAGCAACACAATGGAATTTATTTAGCTATAGTTGGATAGTTTTAAGCTATAAAAAAAAAAAAGACCCTAAAAGATGCAAGCAAACTCTCAAATCACAGTAGTCCTATGGCATCAAAGATTCCAGAGGAGATGCAAGTGCTGGTCTTATCCTGCAGGCTCCTTTCTGTTCCTAGCCAAGACAGTGACCAGGAACAGGAACTGTTTCTCATCAAGACTTTGCCTGGGTTGACACCTGGGATGAGAAAAGGAAGGAGTCATTAAGTTAAGTACAAATGTTATGTCCTTGATGCGTCCTGTCTGTGGGAAAAGAGGTTGTGTTGTTTCTGTTTTAACAGCTGGCATATCAAGACAACTCCCTTCATCTCTGGACTGCAAGGAGAGCTAACCAGCGCCCAAGGGTATTGACCTCAGCACATAATTCTTCCTTGGAGCTGTCAGCTAACTACCAAATACGCTAAGCTCACTGCTGAAGCAAAGACGACCCACATCTTTCCTTGTTCCTCCAGCCACACTTGCCATTTACTGCCTTGCAGCTGTGAGCTGATGGAGGCAGGTTTAGCACACCTCCCTGCCTGACCACGAGCAAGGACAGAAGCAAAGTTCCCCCATTTTCCACAGCTACATACAGAATCAGAATTTATTCTCCCCTGTGTGGCAGTTCTGCTGAGACTGCCACTGGGTCAGACAGATCCTTCCCTCTCAGACAAGCTGCTTGGGTGACAAGAAATGTTTTCCTCCATCCCCCAACTGATTTCAGAAATAACTTGGTTGAGGGAGGCAACAAGAGGTGGCAAACTTCACCCAAGTCCTCGTTTTCCAGCTGCACGTTGAATTTGGGCTCAGGGTAAATTCTCTAAACAACCAAGCCAGGAGAGAACCTTGCTCCCTCTCCCCACACTAGCTTGAATGAGCAAGTAGCAGTGACAATTCATATGCAAGGTGCGTAGCTGCAACCCACAACACAGCAATGACCATCTATTATGCATTATCTTATGTAGGTAGACACTAACTGGATGTCATGCACCTCTGTGCTCTGTAAGAGGAATCGAGTCCTCCTGAACTCATACAAAGGGCCCTTGCTAGAACTTAGCTGTGCTCTCTACAGGGGTTGAGCATCAAAGGAGAAAGCACAACTCGTATTCCCAGTGCTTAGATGAGGCCTTACCACTGTTAGTTGTCCATTTTTGGCTTTAAAGACCTGAGGCTCCTGCCCAACAGTAAACACCATTGTCCCTTCCTTCCCAGAGCCAATGCGAAACTGAAGACTGCAAATACAGACAGAATTAGTCATTAGATGCTTTCTTTGCAATAGGCTTTACTCTAAGCCCCCTTTATTTCTGTTCCCTTGGCAAATCTCGTTAGATTAGAAGATCAGAGCCCTCCAGCTTAGGTAAATTTCCTAAACAATTGCATTATAACACACAACCCAGAAGGGTTTGATGAATGGAACATGCCTGCCTGGTCCAGGCATTTGAATTTTCCTGGTGCAATTAAGCACTAGAAGATAAGCAGATCTGACCTGGAGAAAACCACTGAACACACAGAATCTAATTACAATTGAAATGCAAAGGTCAGAGAGAAGAGCTGGAGCAGAAGTACAGGTTTCATATGCCAGTTTCAATTCATGCAGAGATTTGAGAGACAGACTGCATCCACCTGCCATTAGCTTGGTGGCGTGACTGAGAAGGTTCTTGTGTTCAGCAATCACATTTCAGGGCCTTCTCAATCTTTTCAGGAGAGGAGCATTTATCCTGAAGTGACCCACAGGTTCAGCCCAGCGGGCTTTCCTCAGAGCTGGTGCTAATGAGATCCGCTGTGAAACCACTAAACCCACAACCACATGCCCAGGTCACATCAGCAGAAGCCTGAAAAAAGTGTTTTTCAAGTACAGTCACCTATAAACCAGTTCGGGTTTTAAGCAGATGGATCATGGGCAGGTCTTAAAGCAAAGCAGCACACCTAGCAAGGTGCAGCCACAGCCATCATGGAAGCAAGCCTCATTAGGGTGAGAAATAGGCTGTAATGATTTTCTTGTTCTCATGCATCCCATCTTGTTTCCCCTGTGCCTATGAAAGGAAGCCATGAAAACAACTGTGCTACTGCACAACAGACCTCTGATCAGTTGAGGGCACTGTCTGCTGGGGTGATGTTAATAGTTAATAGTAGTCCAGGCCTAAAAGTTTTTGAATCAGATTCCTCCATAAAATACAGCCCACACAATACTACCCGTTCAACTTCTTCCTTACCTTCCCTGCACAACTTTAACAAGGTTTTGCTTATTGGCCAGCATGCAGAGTTTAGTGATTGTCTCAAAGATGTGCTCGCACTGAAGTATCACATCTCCCTGGAAAAAAAAGAGAGGCATAAATTCATCTGGCATCGCCCCAGCACGTAAGCCACGCAGAAGTTATGCATTCAGAGAAACTCCTTCCTAATGCCAGAGTAGTGACTGCTGTGCAGAAGGGACCAATAATTAAACAGCAATTAAAACAGTCATGTACAAGTTGGTTTCTTAAACATCCTTTCCAGGGACTATTTAGGATTTACAGTGACTTTGGCTCTAAAAAAGAGGAAAGTGAAAGCTTTCATGGTGAGGCAGCAAGAATGTAAAGGTCTAGCCGATTACAGAATTAGTAAACATCAGTAATTGTGTAATCCCAGTATTTCAGAGGAAAATATTAGAATTGTCAGCTACGAGACCTTACTTCTAATCACGAGTTCATAGTAGCTACATTTCGGTTTTCTACCTTCTGTTTGTTGTCCTCGGGAACATGAATGACTATGATCCCATCACTCAGGTTACTGGTGGAAATACCTTCAAAAGAAATCCAAGAATTAGAGGAAAAACTATGAAAGACAGTTCCACAACACCATCGTCATCTTCCCAGTTTTCAAAATACCTTCTGAAGATCACTTTGTCATGCACTTGTCCATAACACATTTCCAACAGTGGTTATTTAAACCCAGTGCATTAGTTGTTTGCTCCATACCTTTCCATGCTACCTTTGCTTTAGTAAGGGAGAATGAAGAAAGTATATATTCTACCCCTGGACTGTAGTTCAGGCAATGGCAGGATTAAAAAAATACCTTCAAAATGAGGTAGGAAAGTCCCGCCCCCCTCCCCCCCCCCCAATTTCAGCAGAAAGGGATGTCCTCCTGCATTTAAGTATTTCAAAGAACTGCGTCCTCTTACTCATAATTTATACTTCAAGAAACTGCATACTGACACACAGACCCTTTATCCATCCCCCAGAAAAAAAAGCATTCTTAGGTAGATCATTGCTTCAAATATCTTTGAAAGACCAAGTTTCAAAAGTTCATCTTTCCACCCCCAGGGTCACTGGCAGAAAGGGAAGCCCCACGCTGACCTCCACCATTACCTTTCAGAGTGGCGTAGTCTATTTTCTGCTTGATCTTAGCCATTTCCACCACATATGCCGAGGACTGGGTCAGAACAAGTAGCCGGTCTCGTGCTTTGAACCCGTTCCTGTCATATTTTACCACGGGGGTCACATACTGAAAACAACGAGTTGGTATCAGCATTTCTCACTACCGCAGGGTCCTGTGCTGGAAGCCATTCAGCAAGGAGCAGCACTGCACCGCAGAGCTGCAGATCCCAGCTCACAACAGCTGCTGCCAACCTCTGCTTAGAATCATCTAGGTTTTCTTTTTTATACTTGGAAATTCAGATGGCAGAATCACGCTTTGAGAAAGATGGTTTACCTGTGCCCTCCGTGCCATAACCATAGGAAGTGCAGTGCACACACCTGCGCTTCTCCTGCCCATTACAGCCCAAATAGGGTTAATGATGCTTTTTAAGCTTTTACTAAAAGGAATTTTGAATAGTTTTTGTCTAGGTGCATTTTGAGACCCATCTCCAATTTAAAAGCAAGGAAATACACTGCTATTCAGCAGCCTGTCCTGCCACATAGGCATGGCTGCAAGACAGCCTCAGGCATCAAGGATTGCCCAGCCTGTGCGACCGACCAGCTCCAGGATTCCAATGAAGCTGGTTCTGGTTCGAGGGCTGCTGAGCTCCAGCTGTCCTTCCCTTACCTTGATCTTCTCACCGTGGAGGAGCTGCAGTACTTTGGGGTTTATATCATTCTCTTCTGAGGAGCAAACCAGAAAGATAAACCGAGTGTAGGCAACAGACAGCCACCACTCCCACCAGCAAAACACCAGAGAGCTGCATTAATTGTCTTCATCCCATTTGTCCCCTTGGTACACTTCCAAACTGGGGACGTTCACTTCCATCTAATCCTAAACCCATTTCAGTGATTCTTCCTGCCTGACAAGTAATCCACATTGGGAGTTACCGGCTGGTTTTGGGTCTGTTCTTGGTTCAGGCCCTGGCACAGGAGGACTCATGCTGAGAGCCACCCAGAGCATTTTTCCTTCTGCACAGTGCTCCAGCTGAAGCTCTCTGGGAGCTTCCAATAATGACCCCAGCATCTCACCCACACACCAATGCTACCACACCTGCTCAGTCTCCCAGATCCCTTGCCCTGCCATTGCTCTATCAGGGCTTTCTTTGCATGCCTTTTATGTACTTAACACCGACTACATGGATTCCCAAGATTCGCATCTCTCCTTCCCAGCAGCTCCAGTCCTTAGGGCTGGATCCCCACAGCTGGCGACGCTGCACTGCAACATCCTCGCTCAGCCTCCCAGCTTCATCCAGCACAGCGAGGGTGGGTCCTGATCCATCCCAGCCCATAGGGGATTTTGCTTGGGTTTATGGCTCTCTGGCCCAGGAGGGATTCCAGGTACCCCCCGTTTGAGAGCAAAGTCTGGCAGACTGATTGCCATGTTTAGTGTCACTAGACATGACAGGGCAAGGGAATTCAAATGGTAGGGCCCAAATGCAGCAAGTGATGCTGCCTCTGTCAGATGGGAATTTCTCTTAGAAACTGAATCTGTTTTGTCAAACAGAATTTTCCTGAGCAAGAACCATGCGGCTGAGTCCCTTCAGGGGTTTGTTGTGTACTTACTTAGTCGGGTGTCCATGAAAGGCTGGTTTATGCTCTGCAGGTAGCCCTCCTTCTTCCCTCTGAAAACAGCACTTGCTACCACTTTTTGCTGTAACTGTTTTGAGAAGGAACAGCCTTTATCCTCTTTGAGTTTCTCCATCAGTAACATCAGCAGTTATAATGTAGGCATCGTTACTACACAACATCATCCTTTCACTCATGCAGTGTCTACCTGACTCATGCTGCATTACTTCCAACATGTTTAGGTTATTCCTCTCTTACACCAAATAAGAGGGTAATATGGACTAAACAGTCCTATGGATCTTTTCTTATTTATGGATCTTTTCTAATTACATGAAGTGCAGTTTTAATGCCATAAGATTAAGACCCACATGTCTGTAGGAGAACTGCACTGTGCATTGCAAGTGCCACCAAAACAAACACCTGACTCCAGGCTCAGGAATGTTTGCTCAGCGAGAGGAGCAGTGGTGCGTCAGAAGGTGCAGTCTGTTTCAGGCCGTTCACAGAGAGCAGGTATGTGCACGGTGTGTTTTAACTCGTGCATTTGCATTCCACATACTAGTTACCTGCACTTTCCTCTCAGCAGTAACACCTCGGCAGTATTTCCTTACTAGGTTCCTAACGCAGATTTTCTGTAGCATCTCTGACATCTACATTAAAGAAAAAAAGTAGTGAAGTTGTGCAAACAACTCCTGCTGCAGTCCTAACAAATACTTGCCTGGTGTGAGCTGTTTTTAACATCTAGTCATAACTCATTTGAGCTCCCCCAGCCCAGAACCCCACCTACCAAAGAGCTTTGCTATCAGAGAAGGGTTAATGGCCAGCAGCAGCTGAAGGATGCAGAACACCGAGCGGCTGAGTCATTATTAGAGTTACTAAAAGCAGCAAACCCCGTCTGTCACCCCCAGACGAGACTGCGGCACTGCACACGTAGCATACTGTTAGCATTGCTCTTCACCTTACCTTCCCTCTGAGCTCTCTAATTTACTGGGCCCATCTCACCCACCAAGCACCAGCCACAGCCAGCATAGGAGTGATCTGCTCTGGTCCCGAGCCAGGCTACAGGCAGGATCACAGGGGCCATAACAAGTGTCAGCAGCTGTTTCTAAATGAGAGTTCTGCTGGAAGCAGGCAGAGTCTGTCCAGCTCATGCACTGAGGCTACCTGTCCTGCCAAAGCCCAAAGAAGATGAAATGCTACAAGCCTATCTGTGCTGCAAGCTTAAAACATTGTGGGATTAATTTTGTCTTTAATAGGGTTTATGAGTTCACTTTTCTGTCAGTGCATCTTCCTTTCTATTCCTTAAAACAAAAGCACCAAGCTGCCTCCTTTCCCTTGGAAACTTAAGCAACAGCACCATTCCTCCCACTCCCATCCTCCCCCAAATACAGAGGATCTCGGGGTCTTCCAAAGGCTCTGCCATCATGCCTGAACAGAGGACAAGCCAGCAGGAGACCACTGCTCTTTTCCTACATGAAGTGTGCACACAAGTGACCACAGAACAGAAGCCATCTTCACCTCTCCCAAAGCCTGCAGCAGCGCTCACCTCTTCCAGGATGGAAGGAGGTTGGAGCCAGCTCTTGTCCAAGACATTTTTTGGAACGTGGTCTCTGAGCTTCATCAAGTAGTTGTACTGCACAAGCTGCACAAATTCAGTGTTCTCTGGGCAAAGGGGTTTCTTCCGATTGATGAAGCCATTTATGAATCTACAGAAAATATCCGAACCAGAACTTACATGTTACCTTCAGAAATCAATGGAAATGAAAGGCAAGTCACAGAAGGCACACAACAGGCTAACAGATCATTGATGTTAACTCAGGTACGCTGTTGCCTGTGTTACAGCATTGGAAATCTTAAGCTTTATAATATTCCAAACATTGACTTTTTTTCCCCAAGTTCTGTTGACCAAAAACCAGTGCTTTGGAGTTAGAAAGGAAGATCAGCTCTACTTCTGATGCAGTATTCAGGAGCTGGGTTTAAGGGATTGGAGAGGGAGGACCACATGTAAGAGAATGGACAGGCACGCAAAAGATTGGTTTGGAGATCCTCTGTACCGATATAAACTAGCGGAGCAACAGAAATTTGTGCAAGTCAGAGAATTCATGAAGAGGTGACAGGCATTTCTGATTAACCCCATCTGGCAACTGTCCTCCTAACTACCATGATAGCTTAGAAATGGGTGTGAACGAGATGGTTTTGACTCACTCTACTGTCAGTACTCTGGACTCATTGTCCAGACGCCATCACCAGGCTGTGACCCACAACCCTCCCCATGACCACCACACAGTGATACTTACTTCCTGATTATCTGAACTGCCCACACCCTCTTCTTGGCCTCCTTTCGTGCCAGCGCTCCTCGCCAACAAGCCTCCAGCTTGATAGCTGCAAGAATTAATCAGGTCCTTGTATTAGCGTCAGAGGTCCTGTGCCATACTATCCTTTAAATTCACATAGCAGAAGTTATAACTGGCTTTTTTGCAGCTCTTCCCATCAGCTGATGTTTAGAGTAAATTTAGAACTTTTTCTTCTCCATAACAACAGATCTGGCACTACCTGCACTGCAGAGCTCAACATCAAGGCAGTGAGGTACCGTACACAGCAAGTAGCTCATTTCAGAAAGCAGGCCTTTGAGCCTGCAGCATTATTTATCAGCCTGTCCACTGTGATGAGGGTTTGTTTCCCTAGCAGTTAATGAGCAATTCCCTCGGTAACCCAGAACATCCCCACATGCACAGCAGAGGGTGCTGCCGCTGTACAGAGCTGCTGGCACAGCTGATGTCTGCGTGAGGCCAAGAGTAGCACATGATGTGAGAAGCTAAACAGAACTAAAGGGACCTCTGTGAATACTCTTCATACAGCTGTCACCTGCATCTGATCCCAACACCCACAGCTCCGCAGGGAAGCTGCAAGTGCTATCTGCAGCAACACAGATTTGTGACCTCCCAAAGCTACAACTCCTACTGGAAAGCACAGCCCTTAGAAGAGAATCCTGAATTCCAGAGCCCATACCTGCTTCTCTCTTCTTCTTGTACTCTCTCTTTCCAAGGCATCCTTTATATTTGGCCTGTAGTCTTGAAACTGGCAAAAAAAGTAGAGACGTTGCTTGTATCTACAGGATCACAGCGTTCAAGAGCTGTGCTCCCAGAAACTGGACAACATGTGCCAAGGCACAGGAGGGTCTGCACAATCACCAAGGAACAAAGGTGCCAAAACACCAACAGGACCAAAAGTAGCCTGCATAGGTAAGCGTGCCTTTAGGCAGCCCCATGCATTTATGCATTTCAAGCAGGTACAAACAGGTAACACTAGGATGAGACAGGTGGTATCCCAGTCCCAGGGGAAAGGTACTTAGTGCATCTAGACATGGACCAACAGTTACTAGTAGTACCGAGGAGCTCTAAAGGAGGTATGTGTCCAGAACTCAAGCAATATAGCTAGTGATTTCTCCCCACCCTGGAAAAAAGATTACAAAGTTTTCCTTGGACTCTCCACAGCTATGCAGACCAGGGGTCTCGGCTCTCACCATGGTGCACCTGCTGCATGAACCTGGAGCCCAGAAACACAGTTCACCCAGGCTCTGCATCTTAGTCTATATATAAGGGGAACTGGAACCATACCTAACAGGTGCTTTCTGAATTCAAACGCATCTTCAGTAGCAAACAGAGTCTTTGGGAACCGAATGAATATTTTGGTTCTGAAAAAGAGACCACGAACAGTTTATTCACAGTGAGCTGTTGTTTCAGCTGCCCTAACCAGGCTCAGAGTCCTCCAACTAGCTGTAATGCTGGCAAGTTACATCTCCTTCCATAACCACTCTTCATTTGTCTAGATGGCACATCCTGAAAGGCTGCAAAGGACTTGGCAAAGCATGGCAGGGAGATGGAAAGAAGCAAAACACCAGCTACTGCACAAGGTCCCAGGTGCCCTGGAAGGTGCAGTGTGGAGACCTCTGCCTTTACATGACTTCTGATTCTCAACGCTGTGATCCCTGCAAGTTTCCCAGGAGTCGTGGAGCTCAGGATAAGCAGCTGAAACCCAGTGAAAACAGGCTTCCTTATTTTAGCTATTATCCTAGCCATTAATTCATGGCTTCTGATAGCCATAGGTTGAAGGTGACATTAAAGGGCCCTGCCTTACCCTTGTCTTTAGCAGGGAGGACAAGTTGCTGTTCAGGAGTGGTTGCAAAAGGCAGTTAAAAAAGAACCCAAGCCTAAGGCAGGCAAATTGCCTCAGGCTGCCCAAGCAAGCAGGGAGACCTGGAGCTGAAGCAAGGCAGCCCATCTCTCCTAACCCAGAGATAGAAGAAACTCAGCTGGATTCAAGCTTCCATAGAAATAGGAAGGTAAAAATAAGAGGAAATTTATGCACCTGGGCTTTTTATTTATCCCCTTGCTCTGTACATTGTATGCCTTTGGGGTGAGCTTACTTTGGCCTCTTTTAGAGAGGCCACTTATCAGAAGCTGTTAGGTTTGCAGACCCAGGCAGGTCCGTCCAGTTCACATGGTCAAGCAAGAGCTTGAAGGGATCTGTTCACACCACTACATCTTGCAGCTCTCCAGGCCACATGGTGGCTTGCAGTCAGACAAGACAGAGGATCAAATATAGCAAGCATGCAGCTGAGCAGCAGAGATCACAGCCAGAGAAAGGAAATTTACCTTCCTAATTTGTATTCCTCAGGCTTGTAACCAATATGCTTGATGAGCCTCTCGACACCCTCAGCTGCTGGCCCATGCCAGTGTGGCCAGGTAGCTGGACAGAGGGATTTGTACCTGAAAGATCAGCAAGACATCAACAAACATGACTTTATGTTTGAGGAACCCCTTCCTGAAACCCTCCCCCCGCAAATTCCTACTGCTTTATTCAAGGCAGAAGATACCAAAGCAGATCAAAATGGATACAGACAAAAGACACATACAAAGGTTATCTTTGATGCAGAAGAGTGTCTGCTGACACCTCCACATCTTGGATCATTAGGACTTGACATTTAAACAAACCTTGCTCTGAAGCCTTTGTGGGAGGGCAGGTTTGCCCTCTAGCCAGGTAAAAGGTAAGCTCCACTTGCCTTTGCAAGAAGAGTTCATACTTCCGCCGATATGCAAAGCCAGCTCGCCTCACCCGCAAGTGCTCCATCAGGCCCAGGTATTTCACCTGATGTCGTATCAAATAATCATCAAGCTTCCCTGCAGTAAGAACACACATATTCACTGGTAAATACTGTAAATACTCATTCACTTGTCCATGTATTGGGGCAAATAAGGAAGGAATCAAATCCACAATAACTCAAGGTGATGACTTTGCTGCTAGCTTAACTAAGATTTTTATCTACACCCCCCCCCATATATATATGCTGTACCTAGCTACAAGCTAAAGTCTCCCTCACTTCATTCCTTTATCTCAGCTGTGTCTTCAGCCCAATACCTTACCAGGCTCCTTGTTATCATTCGGTTTAATGCATCGGACATAAGAAGGCTCCTTGGACATCAGGATTTCTATAAGACTCGTCAGACTGTTTTTGAACTGAGTTGCAACCTAAGACGACATTGAAAGAACTTTCTTAGCTTTGGAACTCGTCACTGCAGTAATTGAAATCAACTCATGCCCTGCACCCATCTTAAAACTCTAAGTGAAAGGCTGACATATGCATTAGTACCACAAAGCTTTTGAAGCATAGTCAATCATAAGTTACCTGGACAGAGTGCTTAGCTGGAATATTTGAACCCTGCCATGCAGCTGGACACGCAAGGCAGCCCTTCAGAAGCTACTGTTGGATGCTAGGCACAGGGCTCATTTTAGAAAGATGCATTAATAACAACATTAAGGTATGTCACTTTGCTAGCTGCTGTCTCAGCAACACCACTGTTCAACTACCAGGAAGCTAGCAGGGGTGTAACACCAGCAAAAAGACCCCACTGAATT